>CM055351.1:2242946-2272812 GCA_029228515.1 Populus alba x Populus x berolinensis | reverse complement strand
ATCATCAATTCCTTCCGCAAACGGCGAAATGCTTTGACTCGGTGAGTTTCGCGGCATTCCGCCTTCGATGCCCCGGTTGCCGAAATTCAGTTGCCTTTGAATTTCGGGTGATCCCTCTTGAGCATGTATGCTTCTGCTACTTGTTCTACATCATACTTCCTTCCGCAAACGGCGAAACGCTTTGACTCGGTGAGTTTCGCGGCATTCCGACTTCGATGCCCCGGTTGCCCGAAATTCAGTTGCCTTTGAATTTCGGGTGATCCCTCTTGAGCATGTATGCTTCTGCTACTTGTTCTACATCATACTTCCTTCCGCAAACGGCGAAACGCTTTGACTCGGTGAGTTTCGCGGCATTCCGACTTCGATGCCCCGGTTGCCGAAATTCAGTTGCCTTTGAATTTCGGGTGATCCCTCTTGAGCATGTATGCTTCTGCTACTTGTTCTACATCATACTTCCTTCGCAAACGGCGAAACGCTTTGACTCGGTGAGTTTCGCGGCATTCCGACTTCGATGCCCCGTTGCCGAAATTCAGTTGCCTTTGAATTTCGGGTGATCCCTCTTGAGCATGTATGCTTCTGCTACTTGTTCTACATCAGACTTCTTCCGCAAACGGCGAAACGCTTTGACTCTGTGAGTTTCGCGTCATTTCACCTTCGATCCCCGGTTGCCGAAATTCAGTTGCCTTTGAATTTCAGGTGATCCCTCTTGAGCATGTATGCTTCTGCTACTTGTTCTACATCAGACTTCATTCCGCAAACGGCGAAACGCTTTGACTCGGTGAGTTTCGCGGCATTCCGCCTTCGATGCCCCGGTTGCCGAAATTCAGTTGCCTTTGAATTTCGGGTGATCCCTCTTGAGCATGTATGCTTCTGCTACTTGTTCTACATCATACTTCCTTCCGCAAACGGCGAAACGCTTTGACTCGGTGAGTTTCGCGGCATTCCGACTTCGATGCCCCGGTTGCCCAAATTCAGTTGCCTTTGAATTTCAGGTGATCCCTCTTGAGCATGTATGCTTCTGCTACTTGTTCTACATCAGACTTCCTTCCGCAAACGGCGAAACGCTTTGACTCGGTGAGTTTCGCGGCATTCCGCCTTCGATGTCCCCGTTGCCGAAATTGAGTTGCCTTTGAATTTCGGGTGATCCCTCTTGAGCATGTATGCTTCTGCTACTTGTTCTACATCATACTTCCTTCCGCAAACGGCGAAACGCTTTGACTCGGTGAGTTTCGCGGCATTCCGACTTCGATGCCCCGGTTGCCGAAATTCAGTTGCCTTTGAATTTCGGGTGATCCCTCTTGAGCATGTATGCTTCTTCTACTTGTTCTACATCATACTTCCTTCCGCAAACGGCGAAATGCTTTGACTCGGTGAGTTTCGCGGCATTCCGACTTCGATGCCCCGTTGCCGAAATTCAGTTGCCTTTGAATTTCGGGTGATCCCTCTTGAGCATGTATGCTTCTGCTACTTGTTCTACATCAACTTTCTTCCGCAAACGGCGAAACGCAATTTGACTTTGACTCGGTGAGTTTCGCGGCATTCCGACTTCGATGCCCGGTTGCCGAAATTCAGTTGCCTTTGAATTTCGGGTGATCCCTCTTGAGCATGTATGCTTCTGCTACTTGTTCTACATCAGACTTCTTCCGCAAACGGCGAAACGCTTTGACTCGGTGAGTTTCGCGGCATTCCGACTTCGATGCCCCGGTTGCCGAAATTCAGTTGCCTTTGAATTTCGGGTGATCCCTCTTGAGCATGTATGCTTCTGCTACTTGTTCTACATCACTTCTTCCGCAAACGGCGAAACGCTTTGACTCGGTGAGTTTCGCGGCATTCCGACTTCGATGCCCCGGTTGCCGAAATTCAGTTGCCTTTGAATTTCGGGTGATCCCTCTTGAGCATGTATGCTTCTGCTACTTGTTCTACATCATACTTCTTCCGCAAACGGCGAAACGCTTTGACTCGGTGAGTTTCGCGGCATTCCGACTTCGATGCCCCGGTTGCCGAAATTCAGTTGCCTTTGAATTTCGGGTGATCCCTCTTGAGCATGTATGCTTCTGCTACTTGTTCTACATCAGACTTCTTCCGCAAACGGCGAAACGCTTTGACTCGGTGAGTTTCGCGGCATTCCGACTTCGATGCCCGGTTGCCGAAATTCAGTTGCCTTTGAATTTCGGGTGATCCCTCTTGAGCATGTATGCTTCTGCTACTTGTTCTACATCAGACTTCTTCCGCAAACGGCGAAACGCTTTGACTCGGTGAGTTTCGCGGCATTCCGACTTCGATGCCCCGGTTGCCGAAATTCAGTTGCCTTTGAATTTCGGGTGATCCCTCTTGAGCATGTATGCTTCTGCTACTTGTTCTACATCAGACTTCCTTCCGCAAACGGCGAAACGCTTTGACTCGGTGAGTTTCGCGGCATTCCGACTTCGATGCCCCGGTTGCCGAAATTCAGTTGCCTTTGAATTTCGGGTGATCCCTCTTGAGCATGTATGCTTCTGCTACTTGTTCTACATCATACTTCCTTCCGCAAACGGCGAAACGCTTTGACTCGGTGAGTTTCGCGGCATTCCGACTTCGATGCCCCGGTTGCCGAAATTCAGTTGCCTTTGAATTTCGGGTGATCCCTCTTGAGCATGTATGCTTCTGCTACTTGTTCTACATCAGACTTCCTTCCGCAAACGGCGAAACGCTTTGACTCGGTGAGTTTCGCGGCATTCCGACTTCGATGCCCCGGTTGCCGAAATTCAGTTGCCTTTGAATTTCGGGTGATCCCTCTTGAGCATGTATGCTTCTGCTACTTGTTCTACATCAGACTTCTTCCGCAAACGGCGAAACGCTTTGACTCGGTGAGTTTCGCGGCATTCCGACTTCGATGCCCCGGTTGCCGAAATTCAGTTGCCTTTGAATTTCGGGTGATCCCTCTTGAGCATGTATGCTTCTGCTACTTGTTCTACATCAGACTTCTTCCGCAAACGGCGAAACGCTTTGACTCGGTGAGTTTCGCGGCATTCCGACTTCGATGCCCCGGTTGCCGAAATTCAGTTGCCTTTGAATTTCGGGTGATCCCTCTTGAGCATGTATGCTTCTGCTACTTGTTCTACATCAGACTTCTTCCGCAAACGGCGAAACGCTTTGACTCGGTGAGTTTCGCGGCATTCCGACTTCGATGCCCCGGTTGCCGAAATTCAGTTGCCTTTGAATTTCGGGTGATCCCTCTTGAGCATGTATGCTTCTGCTACTTGTTCTACATCATACTTCTTCCGCAAACGGCGAAACGCTTTGACTCGGTGAGTTTCGCGGCATTCCGACTTCGATGCCCCGGTTGCCGAAATTCAGTTGCCTTTGAATTTCGGGTGATCCCTCTTGAGCATGTATGCTTCTGCTACTTGTTCTACATCAGACTTCCTTCCGCAAACGGCGAAACGCTTTGACTCGGTGAGTTTCGCGGCATTCCGACTTCGATGCCCCGGTTGCCGAAATTCAGTTGCCTTTGAATTTCGGGTGATCCCTCTTGAGCATGTATGCTTCTGCTACTTGTTCTACATCAGACTTCCTTCCGCAAACGGCGAAACGCTTTGACTCGGTGAGTTTCGCGGCATTCCGACTTCGATGCCCCGGTTGCCGAAATTCAGTTGCCTTTGAATTTCGGGTGATCCCTCTTGAGCATGTATGCTTCTGCTACTTGTTCTACATCATACTTCCTTCCGCAAACGGCGAAACGCTTTGACTCGGTGAGTTTCGCGGCATTCCGACTTCGATGCCCGGTTGCCGAAATTCAGTTGCCTTTGAATTTCGGGTGATCCCTCTTGAGCATGTATGCTTCTGCTACTTGTTCTACATCAGACTTCTTCCGCAAACGGCGAAACGCTTTGACTCGGTGAGTTTCGCGGCATTCCGACTTCGATGCCCCGGTTGCCGAAATTCAGTTGCCTTTGAATTTCGGGTGATCCCTCTTGAGCATGTATGCTTCTGCTACTTGTTCTACATCAGACTTCTTCCGCAAACGGCGAAACGCTTTGACTCGGTGAGTTTCGCGGCATTCCGACTTCGATGCCCCGGTTGCCGAAATTCAGTTGCCTTTGAATTTCGGGTGATCCCTCTTGAGCATGTATGCTTCTGCTACTTGTTCTACATCAGACTTCTTCCGCAAACGGCGAAACGCTTTGACTCGGTGAGTTTCGCGGCATTCCGACTTCGATGCCCCGGTTGCCGAAATTCAGTTGCCTTTGAATTTCGGGTGATCCCTCTTGAGCATGTATGCTTCTGCTACTTGTTCTACATCAGACTTCTTCCGCAAACGGCGAAACGCTTTGACTCGGTGAGTTTCGCGGCATTCCGACTTCGATGCCCCGGTTGCCGAAATTCAGTTGCCTTTGAATTTCGGGTGATCCCTCTTGAGCATGTATGCTTCTGCTACTTGTTCTACATCAGACTTCCTTCCGCAAACGGCGAAACGCTTTGACTCGGTGAGTTTCGCGGCATTCCGACTTCGATGCCCCGGTTGCCGAAATTCAGTTGCCTTTGAATTTCGGGTGATCCCTCTTGAGCATGTATGCTTCTGCTACTTGTTCTACATCAGACTTCCTTCCGCAAACGGCGAAACGCTTTGACTCGGTGAGTTTCGCGGCATTCCGACTTCGATGCCCCGGTTGCCGAAATTCAGTTGCCTTTGAATTTCGGGTGATCCCTCTTGAGCATGTATGCTTCTGCTACTTGTTCTACATCAGACTTCCTTCCGCAAACGGCGAAACGCTTTGACTCGGTGAGTTTCGCGGCATTCCGACTTCGATGCCCGGTTGCCGAAATTCAGTTGCCTTTGAATTTCGGGTGATCCCTCTTGAGCATGTATGCTTCTGCTACTTGTTCTACATCAGACTTCTTCCGCAAACGGCGAAACGCTTTGACTCGGTGAGTTTCGCGGCATTCCGACTTCGATGCCCCGGTTGCCGAAATTCAGTTGCCTTTGAATTTCGGGTGATCCCTCTTGAGCATGTATGCTTCTGCTACTTGTTCTACATCAGACTTCCTCCGCAAACGGCGAAACGCTTTGACTCGGTGAGTTTCGCGGCATTCCGACTTCGATGCCCCGGTTGCCGAAATTCAGTTGCCTTTGAATTTCGGGTGATCCCTCTTGAGCATGTATGCTTCTGCTACTTGTTCTACATCAGACTTCTTCCGCAAACGGCGAAACGCTTTGACTCGGTGAGTTTCGCGGCATTCCGACTTCGATGCCCCGGTTGCCGAAATTCAGTTGCCTTTGAATTTCGGGTGATCCCTCTTGAGCATGTATGCTTCTGCTACTTGTTCTACATCAGACTTTCTTCCGCAAACGGCGAAACGCTTTGACTCGGTGAGTTTCGCGGCATTCCGACTTCGATGCCCCGGTTGCCGAAATTCAGTTGCCTTTGAATTTCGGGTGATCCCTCTTGAGCATGTATGCTTCTGCTACTTGTTCTACATCAGACTTCCTTCCGCAAACGGCGAAACGCTTTGACTCGGTGAGTTTCGCGGCATTCCGACTTCGATGCCCCGGTTGCCGAAATTCAGTTGCCTTTGAATTTCGGGTGATCCCTCTTGAGCATGTATGCTTCTGCTACTTGTTCTACATCAGACTTCCTTCCGCAAACGGCGAAACGCTTTGACTCGGTGAGTTTCGCGGCATTCCGACTTCGATGCCCCGGTTGCCGAAATTCAGTTGCCTTTGAATTTCGGGTGATCCCTCTTGAGCATGTATGCTTCTGCTACTTGTTCTACATCAGACTTCTTCCGCAAACGGCGAAACGCTTTGACTCGGTGAGTTTCGCGGCATTCCGACTTCGATGCCCGGTTGCCGAAATTCAGTTGCCTTTGAATTTCGGGTGATCCCTCTTGAGCATGTATGCTTCTGCTACTTGTTCTACATCAGACTTCTTCCGCAAACGGCGAAACGCTTTGACTCGGTGAGTTTCGCGGCATTCCGACTTCGATGCCCCGGTTGCCGAAATTCAGTTGCCTTTGAATTTCGGGTGATCCCTCTTGAGCATGTATGCTTCTGCTACTTGTTCTACATCAGACTTCCTTCCGCAAACGGCGAAACGCTTTGACTCGGTGAGTTTCGCGGCATTCCGACTTCGATGCCCGGTTGCCGAAATTCAGTTGCCTTTGAATTTCGGGTGATCCCTCTTGAGCATGTATGCTTCTGCTACTTGTTCTACATCAGACTTCTTCCGCAAACGGCGAAACGCTTTGACTCGGTGAGTTTCGCGGCATTCCGACTTCGATGCCCCGGTTGCCGAAATTCAGTTGCCTTTGAATTTCGGGTGATCCCTCTTGAGCATGTATGCTTCTGCTACTTGTTCTACATCAGACTTCTTCCGCAAACGGCGAAACGCTTTGACTCGGTGAGTTTCGCGGCATTCCGACTTCGATGCCCCGGTTGCCGAAATTCAGTTGCCTTTGAATTTCGGGTGATCCCTCTTGAGCATGTATGCTTCTGCTACTTGTTCTACATCAGACTTCTTCCGCAAACGGCGAAACGCTTTGACTCGGTGAGTTTCGCGGCATTCCGACTTCGATGCCCCGTTTGCCGAAATTCAGTTGCCTTTGAATTTCGGGTGATCCCTCTTGAGCATGTATGCTTCTGCTACTTGTTCTACATCAGACTTCTTCCGCAAACGGCGAAACGCTTTGACTCGGTGAGTTTCGCGGCATTCCGACTTCGATGCCCCGTTGCCGAAATTCAGTTGCCTTTGAATTTCGGGTGATCCCTCTTGAGCATGTATGCTTCTGCTACTTGTTCTACATCAGACTTCTTCCGCAAACGGCGAAACGCTTTGACTCGGTGAGTTTCGCGGCATTCCGACTTCGATGCCCCGGTTGCCGAAATTCAGTTGCCTTTGAATTTCGGGTGATCCCTCTTGAGCATGTATGCTTCTGCTACTTGTTCTACATCAGACTTCCTTCCGCAAACGGCGAAACGCTTTGACTCGGTGAGTTTCGCGGCATTCCGACTTCGATGCCCCGGTTGCCGAAATTCAGTTGCCTTTGAATTTCGGGTGATCCCTCTTGAGCATGTATGCTTCTGCTACTTGTTCTACATCAGACTTCTTCCGCAAACGGCGAAACGCTTTGACTCGGTGAGTTTCGCGGCATTCCGACTTCGATGCCCCGGTTGCCGAAATTCAGTTGCCTTTGAATTTCGGGTGATCCCTCTTGAGCATGTATGCTTCTGCTACTTGTTCTACATCAGACTTCCTTCCGCAAACGGCGAAACGCTTTGACTCGGTGAGTTTCGCGGCATTCCGACTTCGATGCCCCGGTTGCCGAAATTCAGTTGCCTTTGAATTTCGGGTGATCCCTCTTGAGCATGTATGCTTCTGCTACTTGTTCTACATCAGACTTCCTTCCGCAAACGGCGAAACGCTTTGACTCGGTGAGTTTCGCGGCATTCCGACTTCGATGCCCCGGTTGCCGAAATTCAGTTGCCTTTGAATTTCGGGTGATCCCTCTTGAGCATGTATGCTTCTGCTACTTGTTCTACATCAGACTTCCTTCCGCAAACGGCGAAACGCTTTGACTCGGTGAGTTTCGCGGCATTCCGACTTCGATGCCCCGGTTGCCGAAATTCAGTTGCCTTTGAATTTCGGGTGATCCCTCTTGAGCATGTATGCTTCTGCTACTTGTTCTACATCAGACTTCTTCCGCAAACGGCGAAACGCTTTGACTCGGTGAGTTTCGCGGCATTCCGACTTCGATGCCCCGGTTGCCGAAATTCAGTTGCCTTTGAATTTCGGGTGATCCCTCTTGAGCATGTATGCTTCTGCTACTTGTTCTACATCAGACTTCCTTCCGCAAACGGCGAAACGCTTTGACTCGGTGAGTTTCGCGGCATTCCGACTTCGATGCCCGGTTGCCGAAATTCAGTTGCCTTTGAATTTCGGGTGATCCCTCTTGAGCATGTATGCTTCTGCTACTTGTTCTACATCAGACTTCTTCCGCAAACGGCGAAACGCTTTGACTCGGTGAGTTTCGCGGCATTCCGACTTCGATGCCCCGGTTGCCGAAATTCAGTTGCCTTTGAATTTCGGGTGATCCCTCTTGAGCATGTATGCTTCTGCTACTTGTTCTACATCAGACTTCTTCCGCAAACGGCGAAACGCTTTGACTCGGTGAGTTTCGCGGCATTCCGACTTCGATGCCCCGGTTGCCGAAATTCAGTTGCCTTTGAATTTCGGGTGATCCCTCTTGAGCATGTATGCTTCTGCTACTTGTTCTACATCAGACTTCCTTCCGCAAACGGCGAAACGCTTTGACTCGGTGAGTTTCGCGGCATTCCGACTTCGATGCCCCGGTTGCCGAAATTCAGTTGCCTTTGAATTTCGGGTGATCCCTCTTGAGCATGTATGCTTCTGCTACTTGTTCTACATCAGACTTCTTCCGCAAACGGCGAAACGCTTTGACTCGGTGAGTTTCGCGGCATTCCGACTTCGATGCCCCGGTTGCCGAAATTCAGTTGCCTTTGAATTTCGGGTGATCCCTCTTGAGCATGTATGCTTCTGCTACTTGTTCTACATCAGACTTCCTTCCGCAAACGGCGAAACGCTTTGACTCGGTGAGTTTCGCGGCATTCCGACTTCGATGCCCCGGTTGCCGAAATTCAGTTGCCTTTGAATTTCGGGTGATCCCTCTTGAGCATGTATGCTTCTGCTACTTGTTCTACATCAGACTTCTTCCGCAAACGGCGAAACGCTTTGACTCGGTGAGTTTCGCGGCATTCCGACTTCGATGCCCCGGTTGCCGAAATTCAGTTGCCTTTGAATTTCGGGTGATCCCTCTTGAGCATGTATGCTTCTGCTACTTGTTCTACATCAGACTTCTTCCGCAAACGGCGAAACGCTTTGACTCGGTGAGTTTCGCGGCATTCCGACTTCGATGCCCGGTTGCCGAAATTCAGTTGCCTTTGAATTTCGGGTGATCCCTCTTGAGCATGTATGCTTCTGCTACTTGTTCTACATCAGACTTCCTTCCGCAAACGGCGAAACGCTTTGACTCGGTGAGTTTCGCGGCATTCCGACTTCGATGCCCCGGTTGCCGAAATTCAGTTGCCTTTGAATTTCGGGTGATCCCTCTTGAGCATGTATGCTTCTGCTACTTGTTCTACATCAGACTTCCTTCCGCAAACGGCGAAACGCTTTGACTCGGTGAGTTTCGCGGCATTCCGACTTCGATGCCCCGGTTGCCGAAATTCAGTTGCCTTTGAATTTCGGGTGATCCCTCTTGAGCATGTATGCTTCTGCTACTTGTTCTACATCAGACTTTCTTCCGCAAACGGCGAAACGCTTTGACTCGGTGAGTTTCGCGGCATTCCGACTTCGATGCCCCGGTTGCCGAAATTCAGTTGCCTTTGAATTTCGGGTGATCCCTCTTGAGCATGTATGCTTCTGCTACTTGTTCTACATCAGACTTCCTTCCGCAAACGGCGAAACGCTTTGACTCGGTGAGTTTCGCGGCATTCCGACTTCGATGCCCCGGTTGCCGAAATTCAGTTGCCTTTGAATTTCGGGTGATCCCTCTTGAGCATGTATGCTTCTGCTACTTGTTCTACATCAGACTTTCTTCCGCAAACGGCGAAACGCTTTGACTCGGTGAGTTTCGCGGCATTCCGACTTCGATGCCCCGGTTGCCGAAATTCAGTTGCCTTTGAATTTCGGGTGATCCCTCTTGAGCATGTATGCTTCTGCTACTTGTTCTACATCAGACTTCCTTCCGCAAACGGCGAAACGCTTTGACTCGGTGAGTTTCGCGGCATTCCGACTTCGATGCCCCGGTTGCCGAAATTCAGTTGCCTTTGAATTTCGGGTGATCCCTCTTGAGCATGTATGCTTCTGCTACTTGTTCTACATCAGACTTTCTTCCGCAAACGGCGAAACGCTTTGACTCGGTGAGTTTCGCGCCATTCCGACTTCGATGCCCCGGTTGCCGAAATTCAGTTGCCTTTGAATTTTGGGTGATCCCTCTTGAGCATGTATGCTTCTGCTACTTGTTCTACATCAGACTTCGTTCCGCAAACGGCGAAACGCTTTGACTCGGTGAGTTTCGCGGCATTCCGACTTCGATGCCCCGGTTGCCGAAATTCAGTTGCCTTTGAATTTCGGGTGACCCCTCTTGAGCATGTATGCTTCTGCTACTTGTTCTACATCAGACTTCCTTCCGCAAACGGCGAAACGCTTTGACTCGGTGAGTTTCGCGGCATTCCGACTTCGATGCCCCGGTTGCCGAAATTCAGTTGCCTTTGAATTTCGGGTGATCCCTCTTGAGCATGTATGCTTCTGCTACTTGTTCTACATCAGACTTTCTTCCGCAAACGGCGAAACGCTTTGACTCGGTGAGTTTCGCGGCATTCCGACTTCGATGCCCCGGTTGCCGAAATTCAGTTGCCTTTGAATTTCGGGTGATCCCTCTTGAGCATGTATGCTTCTGCTACTTGTTCTACATCAGACTTCCTTCCGCAAACGGCGAAACGCTTTGACTCGGTGAGTTTCGCGGCATTCCGACTTCGATGCCCCGGTTGCCGAAATTCAGTTGCCTTTGAATTTCGGGTGATCCCTCTTGAGCATGTATGCTTCTGCTACTTGTTCTACATCAGACTTCCTTCCGCAAACGGCGAAACGCTTTGACTCGGTGAGTTTCGCGGCATTCCGACTTCGATGCCCCGGTTGCCGAAATTCAGTTGCCTTTGAATTTCGGGTGATCCCTCTTGAGCATGTATGCTTCTGCTACTTGTTCTACATCAGACTTCTTCCGCAAACGGCGAAACGCTTTGACTCGGTGAGTTTCGCGGCATTCCGACTTCGATGCCCCGGTTGCCGAAATTCAGTTGCCTTTGAATTTCGGGTGATCCCTCTTGAGCATGTATGCTTCTGCTACTTGTTCTACATCAGACTTCCTTCCGCAAACGGCGAAACGCTTTGACTCGGTGAGTTTCGCGGCATTCCGACTTCGATGCCCCGGTTGCCGAAATTCAGTTGCCTTTGAATTTCGGGTGATCCCTCTTGAGCATGTATGCTTCTGCTACTTGTTCTACATCAGACTTCTTCCGCAAACGGCGAAACGCTTTGACTCGGTGAGTTTCGCGGCATTCCGACTTCGATGCCCCGGTTGCCGAAATTCAGTTGCCTTTGAATTTCGGGTGATCCCTCTTGAGCATGTATGCTTCTGCTACTTGTTCTACATCAGACTTCCTTCCGCAAACGGCGAAACGCTTTGACTCGGTGAGTTTCGCGGCATTCCGACTTCGATGCCCCGGTTGCCGAAATTCAGTTGCCTTTGAATTTCGGGTGATCCCTCTTGAGCATGTATGCTTCTGCTACTTGTTCTACATCAGACTTCTTCCGCAAACGGCGAAACGCTTTGACTCGGTGAGTTTCGCGGCATTCCGACTTCGATGCCCCGGTTGCCGAAATTCAGTTGCCTTTGAATTTCGGGTGATCCCTCTTGAGCATGTATGCTTCTGCTACTTGTTCTACATCAGACTTCCTTCCGCAAACGGCGAAACGCTTTGACTCGGTGAGTTTCGCGGCATTCCGACTTCGATGCCCCGGTTGCCGAAATTCAGTTGCCTTTGAATTTCGGGTGATCCCTCTTGAGCATGTATGCTTCTGCTACTTGTTCTACATCAGACTTCTTCCGCAAACGGCGAAACGCTTTGACTCGGTGAGTTTCGCGGCATTCCGACTTCGATGCCCCGGTTGCCGAAATTCAGTTGCCTTTGAATTTCGGGTGATCCCTCTTGAGCATGTATGCTTCTGCTACTTGTTCTACATCAGACTTCCTTCCGCAAACGGCGAAACGCTTTGACTCGGTGAGTTTCGCGGCATTCCGACTTCGATGCCCGGTTGCCGAAATTCAGTTGCCTTTGAATTTCGGGTGATCCCTCTTGAGCATGTATGCTTCTGCTACTTGTTCTACATCAGACTTCCTTCCGCAAACGGCGAAACGCTTTGACTCGGTGAGTTTCGCGGCATTCCGACTTCGATGCCCCGGTTGCCGAAATTCAGTTGCCTTTGAATTTCGGGTGATCCCTCTTGAGCATGTATGCTTCTGCTACTTGTTCTACATCAGACTTCCTTCCGCAAACGGCGAAACGCTTTGACTCGGTGAGTTTCGCGGCATTCCGACTTCGATGCCCCGGTTGCCGAAATTCAGTTGCCTTTGAATTTCGGGTGATCCCTCTTGAGCATGTATGCTTCTGCTACTTGTTCTACATCAGACTTTCTTCCGCAAACGGCGAAACGCTTTGACTCGGTGAGTTTCGCGGCATTCCGACTTCGATGCCCCGGTTGCCGAAATTCAGTTGCCTTTGAATTTCGGGTGATCCCTCTTGAGCATGTATGCTTCTGCTACTTGTTCTACATCAGACTTCCTTCCGCAAACGGCGAAACGCTTTGACTCGGTGAGTTTCGCGGCATTCCGACTTCGATGCCCCGGTTGCCGAAATTCAGTTGCCTTTGAATTTCGGGTGATCCCTCTTGAGCATGTATGCTTCTGCTACTTGTTCTACATCAGACTTTCTTCCGCAAACGGCGAAACGCTTTGACTCGGTGAGTTTCGCGGCATTCCGACTTCGATGCCCCGGTTGCCGAAATTCAGTTGCCTTTGAATTTCGGGTGATCCCTCTTGAGCATGTATGCTTCTGCTACTTGTTCTACATCAGACTTCCTTCCGCAAACGGCGAAACGCTTTGACTCGGTGAGTTTCGCGGCATTCCGACTTCGATGCCCCGGTTGCCGAAATTCAGTTGCCTTTGAATTTCGGGTGATCCCTCTTGAGCATGTATGCTTCTGCTACTTGTTCTACATCAGACTTCCTTCCGCAAACGGCGAAACGCTTTGACTCGGTGAGTTTCGCGGCATTCCGACTTCGATGCCCCGGTTGCCGAAATTCAGTTGCCTTTGAATTTCGGGTGATCCCTCTTGAGCATGTATGCTTCTGCTACTTGTTCTACATCAGACTTCTTCCGCAAACGGCGAAACGCTTTGACTCGGTGAGTTTCGCGGCATTCCGACTTCGATGCCCCGGTTGCCGAAATTCAGTTGCCTTTGAATTTCGGGTGATCCCTCTTGAGCATGTATGCTTCTGCTACTTGTTCTACATCAGACTTCCTTCCGCAAACGGCGAAACGCTTTGACTCGGTGAGTTTCGCGGCATTCCGACTTCGATGCCCCGGTTGCCGAAATTCAGTTGCCTTTGAATTTCGGGTGATCCCTCTTGAGCATGTATGCTTCTGCTACTTGTTCTACATCAGACTTCTTCCGCAAACGGCGAAACGCTTTGACTCGGTGAGTTTCGCGGCATTCCGACTTCGATGCCCCGGTTGCCGAAATTCAGTTGCCTTTGAATTTCGGGTGATCCCTCTTGAGCATGTATGCTTCTGCTACTTGTTCTACATCAGACTTCCTTCCGCAAACGGCGAAACGCTTTGACTCGGTGAGTTTCGCGGCATTCCGACTTCGATGCCCCGGTTGCCGAAATTCAGTTGCCTTTGAATTTCGGGTGATCCCTCTTGAGCATGTATGCTTCTGCTACTTGTTCTACATCAGACTTCTTCCGCAAACGGCGAAACGCTTTGACTCGGTGAGTTTCGCGGCATTCCGACTTCGATGCCCCGGTTGCCGAAATTCAGTTGCCTTTGAATTTCGGGTGATCCCTCTTGAGCATGTATGCTTCTGCTACTTGTTCTACATCAGACTTCTTCCGCAAACGGCGAAACGCTTTGACTCGGTGAGTTTCGCGGCATTCCGACTTCGATGCCCCGGTTGCCGAAATTCAGTTGCCTTTGAATTTCGGGTGATCCCTCTTGAGCATGTATGCTTCTGCTACTTGTTCTACATCAGACTTCTTCCGCAAACGGCGAAACGCTTTGACTCGGTGAGTTTCGCGGCATTCCGACTTCGATGCCCCGGTTGCCGAAATTCAGTTGCCTTTGAATTTCGGGTGATCCCTCTTGAGCATGTATGCTTCTGCTACTTGTTCTACATCAGACTTCTTCCGCAAACGGCGAAACGCTTTGACTCGGTGAGTTTCGCGGCATTCCGACTTCGATGCCCCGGTTGCCGAAATTCAGTTGCCTTTGAATTTCGGGTGATCCCTCTTGAGCATGTATGCTTCTGCTACTTGTTCTACATCAGACTTCCTTCCGCAAACGGCGAAACGCTTTGACTCGGTGAGTTTCGCGGCATTCCGACTTCGATGCCCCGGTTGCCGAAATTCAGTTGCCTTTGAATTTCGGGTGATCCCTCTTGAGCATGTATGCTTCTGCTACTTGTTCTACATCAGACTTCCTTCCGCAAACGGCGAAACGCTTTGACTCGGTGAGTTTCGCGGCATTCCGACTTCGATGCCCCGGTTGCCGAAATTCAGTTGCCTTTGAATTTCGGGTGATCCCTCTTGAGCATGTATGCTTCTGCTACTTGTTCTACATCAGACTTCCTTCCGCAAACGGCGAAACGCTTTGACTCGGTGAGTTTCGCGGCATTCCGACTTCGATGCCCCGGTTGCCGAAATTCAGATGCCTTTGAATTTCGGGAGATCCCTTTTGAGCATGTAAGCTTCTCCTACTTTTTCTACATCACACATCCTTCCGCAAACAGCGAAACGCTTTGACTCGGTGAGTTTCCGCGGCATTCCGACTTCGATGCCCCCGGGTTCCCGAAATTCAGTTGCCTTGGCATTTTCGGGTGGATCCCTTTTGAGCATGTATCGCTTCTGCTACTTGTTCTACATCACAACTTCCTTCCGCAAATGGCGAAACGCTTTGACAACTTGATTTTCGCGGCATTTCGACTTCGATGCCTCCGGTTGCCGAAATTCAGTTGCCTTTGAATTTCGGGTGATCCCTGTTGAGCATGTATGCCTTCTGCTACTTGTTCTACATCACACTTCCATCCGCAAACAAGCGAAACCCTTTGACTCGTGGAGTTTCGCCGGCATTCCGACATTCGCTGCCACCGTTGCCGAAATTCAGTTGCCTTTGAATTTCGGGTGATCCCTCTTGAGCATGTATGCTTCTGCTACTATGTTCTACATCACAAGACTTCCTTTCCGCAAATGGCGAAACGCTTTGAACTCTGTGAGTTTTGTCGGCATTCGAACATCGATGCCCCGGTTGCCGAAATTCAGATGCCTTTGAATTTCGGGTTGATCCTTTTTGAGCATGTATGCTTCTCCTACTTGTTCTACATCACACTTCCTTCCGCAACAGTCGAAACGCTTTGACTCGGTGATATTTCGCGGCATTCCGACTTCGATGCCCGGGTTTGCCGAAATTCAGTTGCCTTTGAATTTCGGGTGATACCTTTTGAACAAGTATGCTTCTTCTACTTGTTCTACAATCACACTTCTTCCGCAAATGCGAAAGGCTTTGACCTCGGTGAGTTTCGCGCAATTTCGAACTTCGATGCCCCGTTTGCCTAAATTCAGTTGCCGTTCAATTTCGGGTGAATCCTTTTGAGCATGTATGCTTCTGCTACTTGTTCTACAATCCCACTTTCCTTCGTCAAACAGCGAAAACTCTTTGACTCGGTGAGTTTTCGCGGCATTTGACATCGTGGCCCCGTTGGCGAAATTCAGTTTCCATCGAATTTCGGGTGGATCCCTCTTGAGCATGTATGCATCTGCTACTAGTTCTACTTCACACTTCCTTCCGCAAATGGCGAAACATTTGACTCGGTAATTTTCGCGGCATTCCGCCTTCAATGCCCTTTGCCGAAATTCATGTTGCCTTTGAATTTCGGGTGATCCCTGTTTGAGCATGTATAGCTTCACTGCTACATGTTCTACATCACAGTTCCTTCCCGCAAACAGCGAAACGCTTTGACTACAACGTGAGTTTTCACGCCATTTCGCCTTCGATGTCCCTGTTGCCGAAATTCCAGTTGCCTTTTGAAATTTTTGGAGATCACCTCTTGAGCATGTATGCTTCTGCTACTTGTTCTACATCACACTTCCTTCCAGCAAACAGCAAAAAGATTTGACTCGGTGAGTTTCGCGGCATGCCGACTTCGATGCCCCGGTTGCCGAAATTCAGTTGCCTTTTTAATTTCGGGTGATCCAGTCCTCCTTGAGCATGGATGCTTCTGCTACTTGTTCTACATCACACTCTCCTTCCGCAAATGGCGAAACGCTTTGACTCGTTGATTTTTTGCGGCAATCCCGACTACCCTCCGATCCTCCGTTGCCGAAATTCAGATGCCTTTGAATTTCGGGTGAGCCTTTTTGAGTAGTCATGTATGCTTCTCCTACTTGTTCTACTTCACACTTCCTTCCGAAAACACGAAACAACGCTTTGACTCGGTGATTTTCGCGGCATTCCGACTTCGATGCCCCGGTTGCCGAAATTCAGATGCCTTTGAATTTCGGGTGATCCCTTTTTGAACATGTATGTCTTCTTCTACTTGTTCTACATCACACTTCCTTCCGCAAATGGCGAAACGCTTTGACTCGGTGAGTTTCGCGGCATTTTCGACTTCGATGCCTCCGTTTGCCGAAATTCAGTTGCCGTTCAATTTCCGGGGGATTCCATTTGAGCATGTATGCTTCTGCTACTTGTTCTACATCACACTTCCTTCCCGCAAACAGCGAAACGCTATTGACTCGGTGAGTTTTTCCGCTGCAATTTCTGAATTCGAGGCCCCGGTTGCCGAAATTCAGTTGCCTTTGAATTTCGGTGTGATCACCCTCTTGAGCATGTATGCTTCTGCTACTTGTTCTACTTCACACTTCCTTCCGCAAATGGCGAAACATTTTGAACTCGTAAAGTTGTTCGCGGCATTCCGCCTTCAATGACCCTGTTGCCGAATTTCAGTTCCCTTTGAAGTTCGGGTGATCCCTGTTGAGCATGTAAGCTTTCTGCTACTTGTTCTACATCACAATTCTTACCGCAAACAGCGAAACGCTTTGACTCGGTGAGTTTATCACGTCCATTCCCGCCCTCAATGCCCTGGTTTGCCCGAAATTCAGTTGCCTTTGAATTTTGGTGATCCCTCTTGAGCACTGTATGCTTCTGCTACTTTGTTCTATGCATCACACTTCCTTCCGCCAAACACGAATAAGATTTGACTCGGTGAGTTTCGCGGCATTCCGACTTCGATGTCCCTGTTGCCGAAATTCAGTTGCCTTTGAATTTCGGGTGATCCCTCTTGAGCATGTATGCTTCTGCTATTTGTTCTACATTCACACATCCTTCCGCAAACAGCGAAACAGGCTTTGACTCGGTGATTTTCGCACGCAGTCCACTATCGATGCCCCCGGTTGCCGAAAATTTCGAGTGGCCCTTGAATTTCCGGTGATCCCTCTTGAAGCATTGTATCAGTCTGAGAAGGGGTATACATCAAACTGCCGTCCGCAAACGGTTAAACGCTTTGACTACGGTGAGTTTCGCGGCATGCCGACTTCTAGTAACAACCCGTGCTTTCCAAGCCAAGCACACTGTACTGAAGAAACAAAATCAATAAATTATTTTTTTTTTTATTATTTATGCATTTCAAATCCACATGGGTGCCGACAATCAATGAATCTAAATCCTCACATCATCGAAATACAATCCATTACAATCAACAATTTCATTTCTCAAAGTGAATCTTACACAAACACGTAATATTAATGTTGACTTGATTTGAAGTTCATAGTAAAAGTAGTATACATAGACGAGGATTTTACAGTCTTCTCCTACTAATAATCATCACAATTTTAAACAAAAAGGATCTAATAAAAGTTATACATTCAGTGCATGGATTCCATACAAAGATACATTGGTAGATTTAAGATACATCTACATAATTCCTTGGCAAAATAGGTTCCCGTGTATCGGGTTTTCGTTTACAATCTCGTTGGTGTGAAGTCCCTGCAGCACACATAACATTTAAAGAGAATGAGCTAAATAGTGTAATAAGTCATAGCGAATGGTGAACTCAACTCTTTTGGCAATTAAATAAAACATTAACAATTATAAATTTCTTTCATTTTATTTGCTACAACAACTAGGAGTAACATATAGATACACAAGTTTTCGGATGCCATTCTATACGCCAAAACTACTCATATCATTTGGTGTTGCCAACCATGGTGAAAGCTGCGTATGTGCTGTCGATCAAGAATTGACAAGTGAAAACTGTGTTGCTGCCGAGCCAGAATCGCAGCGGAATCTGCGTCGCTGCCTGATCTTCTGTATCGGCAGCGGAAATCTGCGTCGCTGCCAGATCCAGAATCAGCAGCGGAATCTGCGTCGCTGCCGGATCCAGAATCAGGGTCAACCCAGCGTAATCTGGCGTCGCTGCCGATTTCCAGAATGCGGCAGCGAAGGTCACTCTTTTATCCCAGCCATCCATCCCTTTGGATACCATTAGCCGAAGCTAATCAGCCCTTCTATCCTCGGCCATACCATTCGTATGCCATTAGCCGTAGCTATTCATTCTTTGTCCCGGCCATCCCTTCGGTCAGCCATTCAGCCATAAGCTAAATCACTCTTTTGTCCCGGCCATACCTTTCGGATGCCATTAAGCCGAAAGCTAATCACTCCTATTTGTCCCGGCCAATCCTTTCGGATGCCATTAGCCGAAGCAAATCATTCTTTGTCCCACGGCATTGCCCTCGGACGCCATTAGCCGAAGCTAATCATTCTTTGTCCCGCCATCCCCTTCGGACGCCATTAGCCTAGCTAATCACATCTTTTGTCCCGGCCATCTCCCATATCGGATGCCATTAGCCTAAGCTAATAATCAATCTATTAATCAACAATTTAAGCGTTTCAGACAATCTAATATCGGTTCTAACAAGAGTGATAGTACTCTCAAGTTTAAAATATTTTCAAGATTCAACGTAAGAAAAAGGAAGGTGCAAGTCACCTACCTGCTCCACCTGTGGGTCGATCCTGTCTTGATGATGGTCCAATCCCGACCCGCACCACCTAAGACATCAATGGTCACAAATCACACAGTTGTATCTTTTTTTTTTGAATCATACTCATCATCACACATATTTCAAGAGTTCATATGTTCACATTCAAGTGTTCCATATTTTAACACCATCATAACATGAGATTGTTACTAGCATTTAAGTCATTCCTGCCTAGGAGGCTTATGGTAGGAATTCGGCAGCGAGAACTGGTTCGCTGCGGGCTGCCAGTTCGGCAGCGACAACTGTTTCGCTGGCGGCAGCCAGTTTGGCAGCGAAAACTGCATCGCTGTTGGTGCCCCAGTTTCGCTGCACAACGCACAACTCGGCAGCGAATATCAATTCGCTGCATGAAGTTCAGTCGCGGTAGCGAAACATAATTTCGCTGCGCAACAGAATTTCGCTGCGCAACACACAAATCGGCAGCGAATATCAATTCGCTGCAGGAGGTTCATTGCGGCAGCGAAACAGAATTTCGCTGCGCAACACACAAATCGGCAGCGAATATCAATTCGCTGCATGAGATTCAGTTGCGGCAGCGAAACAGAATTTCGTTGCGCAACACACAAATCGGCAGCGAATATCAATTCGCTGCAGGAGGTTCCGTTGCGGCAGCGAAACAGAATTTCGCTGCGCAACACACAAATCTGCAGCGAAAATCAATTCGCTGCAGGAGGTTCAGTTGCGGCAGCGAAACAGAATTTCGTTGTGCAACACACAACTCGGAACCATCAATTTCAGCACATAGTTCTTCAACAAAATTC
This sequence comes from Populus alba x Populus x berolinensis, assembly GCA_029228515.1. Taxonomy (NCBI): domain Eukaryota; kingdom Viridiplantae; phylum Streptophyta; class Magnoliopsida; order Malpighiales; family Salicaceae; genus Populus; species Populus alba x Populus x berolinensis. The sequence continues at coordinate 2,253,121 of CM055351.1, read as the reverse complement.
CAGCAATAACATCACAGCAGAACACAGTAAATTCCAGCACTAACATCACAGCAGAACACATTAAATTCCAGCAAGAACATCATAGCAGAGCACATTAAATTCCACCCTAACATCACAGCAGAACACATTAAATTCCAGCAAGAACATCACAGCAGAACACATTAATTGCAGCAACAATCATCACAACAAAACACATAAATTCCAGCAGCAACATCACAACAGAACACATATAATTTCAGCACCAACATCACAGCAGAACACATTCATTCCAGCAGAACACACACACATGCATGCTGGCCTACCCCATAGTTAAAGCCAGCTTCTACCATAATTGTTAGATGTTCTGAAATTGACTTTATTCACTTCTGTTTGCTAGATCTCCTAGTTAATATTCAGTTTCCCCCATAGTTGGCTTAGGTCTTAGATCAATTTTTCTTAGGGTTTTTCTTCTTCATTTTCGTTTTTGATCTTAAGGGGGAGAGGAAAGGGAGTTCCATGACCCATACCTTCTGATTTAACCAAGTTTGAGAAGGTTTGACACTATTATTTTCTCTTCAGCTGCTGGATCTCCTCCTTCTTCTTCCTCACACGTTTTCCAGCTCTCTTTTTCCTCTCCTCTATGCAGCTGCCCACGCCTCTCTCAAGGTCTCATCTCTCCCTCACAAGCTCACAAGACACTCTACTAGTTTGATTCACGTTTTTGATGTGAAAGGGAAGGAAGAATGACATGCAGCTATGGTTTGGGAAGAAGATGGGACATTCTCTCTCCCCTCTTTGTATTTATAGTACCCATCAAATGAATTGGGTTGTTTGGGGGTGGGTTTAGGTGTGTCCTTATCCTTGTTTGGTTTATCTAAAACCAGTTTTACCCCTCCCTCCCATGCTGTGCGTCACTGTTGATTGAGAAATCGGCAGCGAAATCTGCGTCGCTACGATTTCTGCATCGGCAGCGAAATCTGCGTCGCTGCCGATTTCCAGAATCGGCAGCGAAAACTGCGTCGCTGCCTAATCCAGAATCGGCAGCGAAAACTGCGTCGCTGCCGATTTCAGCATCGACAGCGAAATCTGCGTCGCTAGCCCAATCCAGAATCGGCAGCGAAAACTGCGTCGCTGCCGATTTCTGCATCGGCAGCGAAAACTGCATTCATCACCATCTTTCTCTCTCTCTTTCTCTTTAAATATAATATATATATAGACATATATATTTTCGTTTGGGTGTTTACATTCTCCCCTCCTAAATATGAATTTCGTCCTCGAAATTTAAAAAGTTTCACACTCCATACCTGGTAGTTAAAATTAATTGGGGTACTTTTTCCTCATCTCAGCTTCCCTCTCCCAAGTTTCCTCTTCTACTTGAGCATTTCGCCATAAGATTCTGACGATGGGAATCTTTTTGCTCCGTAACTCCTTTACTTCTTGATCTAGTATCCTTATGGGTCTCAATTCCAGTGTTAAGTCTTCCTTGACTTCTACTGGAACCTGGGGTAGAACTCGGGCGGGGTCTACGTCAGCCTTCCTTAACAAGGAGACATGGAACACATCATGGACCCTGGCTAACCGTGGGGGCAAATCCACCTTGTAGGCTACTGGTCCAACTCGTTGTAAGATTTTGAAGGGTCCGATGAAACGGGGAGTTAACTTCCCTTTCAACCCAAACCGTAACATGTTCTTCCATGGGGCTACCTTCAGGAACACCTGGTCCCCCATATTGAACTCAAGAGGTCTTCTCCTCACATCGGCATACTTCTTCTGTCTATCCTGCGCGGCTTTGATGCGATCCCTGATAGTTCTCACTTTCTCCGTGGTGACTTGGACCAACTCTGCGCCATATAACTTCCGGTCCCCAATTTCCTCCCAACACAAAGGAGTTCTGCACCTCCTACCATACAAGGCTTCATACGGGGCCATCCCTATTGTGGCTTGATGACTATTGTTATACGTGAACTCCACCAATGCCATGTGTTCCTCCCAGTTTCCTCCAAATTCTAGCACACAGGCCCGTAATAGGTCTTCCAAGACTTGGATGACTCTTTCCGATTGGCCATCCGTTTGAGGGTGAAACGCAGTGCTCATGTCCAACCTTGTCCCCAAGGCATGTTGTATGCTCGGCCAAAGTCGAGAGGTGAACCTGGGATCTTGATCCGATACAATGGACACCGGAATCCCATGAAGTCGTACCACCTCATTTATGTAGATTTTGGCAAGCTTGTCCACCGAGTCGGTCATCTTTACGGGCAAGAATAGTGCGAATTTCGTCAACCGATCTACAATGACCCATATCGCATCATTTCCTTTTCTCCCTTTGGGAAATCCTGACACGAAATCCATGGTGATCATCTCCCACTTCCATTCTGGAATTTGTAATGGTTGTAATGGTCCCGCAGGCCTTTGGTGTTCAACCTTGACTTGTTGACATATCCCACACTTTGACACATACTCAGCTATGTCCCTTTTCATATTAGGCCACCAATAGAGGTGTTTCAGGTCTCGATACATCTTAGTGCTGCCAGGATGTATGGAGAATTTGGACTCATGAGCTTCTTGTAGAATCATTCGTTTGACTGTTTCATCATCAGGCACGTACAACCGTTGTCCCATCATCAAGGATCCATCATCCGCTACTCGGAATTTCATTTCTACCCCGGCCTCCACATTCTTCCTAATCTTGGACCCCACCTTGTCATGGAATTGAGCATGTAGTATATGTTCTCGATACGTTGGTCGCACCAATAATTGGGCTACTAACCCACCTCTTGCATCAATTCCCAAATCTGCACCCAACTCTTTTAATTCTGCCAATTGCCGCTCCTTTCCCACTGTTAAGCTTCCCAAGGAGGCTTTACCTTTGCGACTGAGGGCATCTGCCACCACGTTTGCTTTCCCCGGGTGGTATTCTATGGTGCAATCATAATCCTTAATGAGCTCTATCCACCTTCTTTGCCGCATGTTCAACTCCTTTTGCGACATCAGATACTTCAGGCTCTTATGATCAGTAAAAATTTGGGTTCGAGACCCATACAAATTGTGTCTCCATATCCTCAAGGCAAATACTACAGCTGCCAACTCCAGGTCGTGCACCGGGTAGTTCACCTCATGAGTCTTTAATTGCCTTGATGCATAGGCGATCACCTTCCCATGTTGCATCAAAACACACCCCAATCCCTTCCCCGAGGCATCACTATATACCACAAAACCCTCGGTCCCTGAGGGAAGAGTTAAGACTGGAGCAGTGGTGAGCCTCCTCTTCAATTCTTGGAAGCTTGCCTCACATTCTTCTGACCACACCCATTTCTTATCCTTCCTAGTTAGCTGGGTCAAAGGGGTTGCAATCAGGGAAAAACCTTCGATAAATCTCCGATGGTATCCTGCAAGTCCCAGGAAACTACGTATTTCAGTGACCGAAGTCGGTCTTTCCCATTTCATGACTGCTTCGACTTTTTGAGGGTCGACAAAAACACCTTCGGCTGATATGACATGTCCCAAAAACATCACTCTTTTCAGCCAAAATTCACATTTACTCAGTTTTGCATATAGCTGGTGATCTCTCAAGGTTTGTAAGGTTTGTCTCAAGTGTTCTTCGTGCTCCTTGAAAGAATTCGAGTACACCAGTATATCATCAATGAATACCACCACAAACTTATCCAGGTATGGTTGGAAAACCCGATTCATCAAATCCATGAAGAGAGCTGGGGCGTTCGTCAACCCGAACGGTAACACCAAAAATTCATAGTGTCCGTAACGAGTTCTAAATGCGGTCTTTGCTACATCCGCTTCTTTAATCTTCATCTGATAGTACCCTGATCTCAGATCTATCTTCGAGAATGCCCTCGCTCCCTTTAATTGGTCGAACAAATCATCTATCCGAGGTAACGGATACTTGTTTTTCATTGTTACTTTGTTCAACTGTCAATAGTCAATACAAAGCCTATGGGTTCCATCTTTCTTTCTTACAAATAGGACCGGTGCTCCCCAAGGAGAATTACTGGGCCGTATGAACCCTTTGTCTAATAATTCCTGTAATTGAGTCTTTAACTCGTTCAGTTCTGCTGGAGCCATCCGATACGGTTGTTGGGCTATAGGTGGAACTCCAGGAAAAGTGTCTATAGACACCTCTACCTCTCGCTCCGGGGGTAGTCCTGGTAGTTCTTCTGGAAACACATCTGGGAAATCCTTCACCACAGGAATATCCTTCAATCGTGGACCTTCATCATTAGAGTTTAAGATGTATGCGAGGTAACCCATACATCCCTTTCTTAAAAGTTTTTGGGCTGTTACCACCGATATTAAAGCATTCAGTTTGGGAAGTCTCTCTCCTTCAAAAGTTATTTTCTCGCCCTTAGGTGTTTGGGAAGTGACAGTTTTTGCATAACAATCTATTAGTGCTTTGTATTTACTCAACCAATCCATGCCTAGTATTATGTCAAAATCATGCAGCTCTAAGGGAATCAAATCTACTTCTGTTTCATACCCGGATAAACTAACCCCCACATCCACATATACAATATTTGTTTCAACCATGTTTCCCATTGGAGTTCCAATTACAAACCCCTTCTCTACCATTTTTACTTCCTTTCTCAATTTAGTGACAATTCTCTTAGCAATGAATGAATGGGTGGCACCCGGATCAAACAACACATGCACATTAAAACCATTCAATAGTAGTGTACCTGCCACCACATCTGATGCAGCCCTGGCCTCCTCCTGTGTCAGGTGGAAGACCCTCCCCGAGGTCCGATCATTTTGTGCCCTCGTCTTCCCTCGACTGGAGTTGGCCCTGATTGAGAAGATCTCACTGGCCTATTAACGGTGACTGACTGCTGGTGGCTCTGACTCGGCTGTCTGTAGCTCTGTACTTGTCCGGTGTTCCTCTTGGGGCAGTCCCTCTTGTAATGACCTCTTCCACCACAGTAATGACACCCCTGATTAAGATACTGACAATTCCTCCACCTATGGCCCTCTCCTCTGCACACAAAACATCGCCCGGGGGAAACTGAGCAATCCCCAGGGTGTTTTTGTCCACACTTTACACAAAAAGGATAGTCAACACCCTTGCGGTCACCGATCCCAGTAGAAGAGTTTGCCCTCGAGTGCAACTGTCCAACCATTACTCTCCCACTTGATTGCTGGTGAGGCGGTAATATCAAACTCCCCTTTTTTCCGTGCTGCTCAAACACTCCACTTTTTCCTTTCTTCGGGTGCGGTGGTCTGCCGCTGAAATAGTCCCCATCTCTCTTTTTACTTATACTCTGATACCCCCCTTGGCTTTCTCCAATACATGCCTCCAGAGCTTGTGCAGCCTCAATCAACTCCCTCACCGATTTAAATCGTAAGGCGATCAATCCTTGTCTCAAATCCTGTCGTAACCCATCTCTTAACTTTTCAATCATATGTTCCTCTGTCGGCACATAATGTGGGGCGAACAATGAAAGGTCATGAAATCTCCTTTCGTACTCCAATACTGACATATCACCCTGTCTCAATGCCAAGAACTCTTGTTCTTTCACCTTGCGATGATACTTGGAATAAAACTGATTCTGAAACTCTGTCTTGAAATCACTCCAATTTAGTGTCTCAGTCGCACGCCTCAGCTGAACTGTTTCCCACCATGTCATGGCCCTATCAGACAGTAACTGGATGCACAATTTACCCTCAAACCCTCGGGTATGCTTATTTGAATCATTGTCTTTTCTACCTTCCTGATCCATCTTCCAGCTATCTCTGCATCTTGTTCCCCCATGTACGGTTCACAGCCCATTTCCCTCATACTCTTAACCAGTCGCACCAGTGGTACCACATTATCCATGGTCATACTAGTCGTAGGGGCTGCTGGTGGAATCTGCGTGGTGGGAGTTGTTTGTGTCGCTGAACTAGCCATGCCTTCCATCACTGCTTTAACTATTTGTACCAGGAGTCCTGCATCTACATATTGTGGGGGCACACCAGTTGGAACAGTAGATGGTTGTGCTTCTGATCTTTCTCGCTGCTCCGTTGCGACTGGGGGTGTTCCCTCTGTCTGATGAGGCCTCGGGCCTTCCCCTGCCACCGTATCTTCCCCCTGCAAGGTTTCGGGTGGTATTATCGGAGCATGAGATGCCGTATCATCTAAGGGATCTTCATCTTGCCAACCTTGGGCACCTCGGTTCATGCCCCTCCTTTCTAAGGAGGGCGGCTCAGTTCGTGTCCCTTGTCGGGTGCATACCATCCTGAAATTCATCACAACAACACATTTATTAATGATCCTCAGGATCCATACCAAGTGCTCTGATACCAACTGTAACAACCCGGCTTTCCAAGCCCAACACAACAGTAAATTTTTATTTTTTTTATTATTATTTTTTATGCATTCAATCCACATGGTGCCGGCAATCAATGAATCTAAATCCTCACATCATCGAAATACAATCCATACAATCAACATTTCATTTCAAAGTGAATCTTACACAAACACGTAATATTAAGGTTGCTTGATTTGAAGTTCATATTAAAATATATACATAGACATGAGTTTACAGTCTTCTCCTACTAATAGTCATCACAATTTTAAACAAAAAGGATCTAATAAAAGTTATACATTCAGTACATTGATCCATACAAAATACATTGTGATTTAAGATACATCTACATAATTCCTTGCAAAATAGGTTCCCGTGTATCGGGTTTCCTAGACATCTCGTTGGTGTGAAGTCCCTGCAGCAACACAAACATTTAAGAGAATGCAAATAGTTAATAATAATAAGAATGGTAACTCACGGTTTGGCAATTAAATAAAACATTAACAATTATAATTTCTTCATGTATTTTGCTACAACAACTAGTAGTACATATAGATACACAAGTTTTGTATCGGCAGCGGAATCTGCGTCGCTGCCGATTTCTGTATCGGCAGCGGAATCTAGGTCGCTGCTGATCCAGAATCAGCAGCGGAAATCTGCGTCGCTGCCGATCCAGAATCGGCAGCGGAATCTGCGTCGCTGCCGATCCAGAATCGGCAGCGGAATCTGCGTCGCTGCCGATCCAGAATCGGCAGCGAAGTCACTCTTTTATCCCAGCCATCCATCCGTTTGGATACCATTAGCCGAAGCTAATCAGTCCTTCATCCCGGCCATCCATTCGGATGCCATTAGCCGAAGCTAATCATTCTTTGTCCCGGCCATCCCTTCGGACGCCATTAGCCGAAGCTAATCACTCTTTTGTCCCGGCCATCCATTCGGATGCCATTAGCCGAAGCTAATCACTCCTTTGTCCCGGCCATCCTTTCGGATGCCATTAGCCGAAGCTAATCATTCTTTGTCCCGGCCATCCCTTCGGACGCCATTAGCCGAAGCTAATCATTCTTTGTCCCGGCCATCCCTTCGGACGCCATTAGCCGAAGCTAATCACTCTTTTGTCCCGGCCATCCATTCGGATGCCATTAGCCGAAGCTAATCAATCTTTAATCAACATTTAAGCGTTCAACAATCTAATATCGGTTCTAACAATATGATAGTACTCAAGTTAAAATATTTCAAGATTCAACGTAAGAAAAAGGAAGGTGCAAGTCACCTACCTGCTCCACCTGTGGGTCGATCCTGTCTTGATGATGGTCCAATCCCGACCGCACCACCTAAGACATCAATGGTCACAAATCAGCACAGTTGTATTTTTTTTTTTTGAATCATACTCATCATCACACTTATTTCAAGAGTTCATATGTTCACATTCAAGTGTTCCATATTTTACACCATCATAACATGAGATTGTTACTAGCATTTAAGTCATTCCTGCCTAGGAGGCTTATTGTAGGAATTCGGCAGCGAGAACTGGTTCGCTGCGGGCTGCCAGTTCGGCAGCGACAACTGTTTCGCTGGCGGCAGCCTGTTTGGCAGCGAAAACTGCATCGCTGTTGGTGCCCCAGTTTCGCTGCACAACGCACAACTCGGCAGCGAATATCAATTCGCTGCAGGAAGTTCAGTCGCGGTAGCGAAACATAATTTCGCTGCGCAACACAAATCGGCAGCGAATAATCAATTCGCTGCAGTAGGTTCAGTTGCGGCAGCGAAACAGAATTTCGCTGCGCAACACACAAATCGGCAGCGAATATCAATTCGCTGCAGGAGGTTCAGTTGCGGCAGCGAAACAGAATTTCGCTGCGCAACACACAAATCGGCAGCGAATATCAATTCGCTGCATGAGATTCAGTTGCGGCAGCGAAACAGAATTTCGCTGCGCAACACACAATTCGGCAGCGAATATCAATTCGCTGCAGGAGGTTCCGTTGCGGCAGCGAAACAGAATTTCGTTGTGCAACACACAACTCGGAACCATCAATTTCAGCACATAGTTCTTCAACAAAATTCCAGCAATAACATCACAGCAGAACACATTAAATTCCAGCAAGAACATCACAGCAGAACACATTAAATTCCAGCACTAACATCACAGCAGGACACATTAAATTCCAGCACTAACATCACAGCAGGACACATTAAATTCCAGCAAGAACATCACAGCAGAACACATTAATTGCAGCAACAATCATCACAACAAAACACATTAATTCCAGCAGCAACATCACAACAGAACACATTTAATTTCAGCACCAACATCACAGCAGAACACATTCATTCCAGCAGAACACACACACATGCATGCTGGCCTACCCCATAGTTAAAGCCAGCTTCTACCATAATTGTTAGATGTTCTGAAATTGACTTTATTTCACTTCTGTTTGCTAGATCTCCTAGTTAATTTCAGTTTCCCCCATAGTTGGCTTAGGTCTTAGATCAATTTTTCTTAGGGTTTTTCTTCTTCATTTTCGTTTTTGATCTTAAGGGGGAGAGGAAAGGGAGTTCCATGACCCATACCTTCTGATTTTTAACCAAGTTTGAGGAAGGTTTGACACTATTATTTTCTCTTCAGCTGCTGGTTCTCCTCCTTCTTCTTCCTCTCACGTTTTCCAGCTCTCTTTTTCCTCTCCTCTATGCAGCTGCCCACTCCTCTCTCAAGGTCTCCTCTCTCCCTCACAAGCTCACAAGACACTCTACTAGTTTGATTCACGTTTTTGATGTGAAAGGGGAAGGGAAAAAGGAAAAAGAATGACCATGCAGCTTCTTGCTTGGTTTGGAAGAAGATGGGACATTCTCTTCTCCTCCTCTTGTTATTAATAGTACCCATCAAATGAATTGGGTTTGTTTGGGGGTGGGGTTTTTTTTTTTAGGTGTGTCCTTATCCTTGTATTGGTTTATCTAAAACCAGTTTTACCCCTCCCTCCCAAGCTGTGCGTCACTGTTTGATTGAGAAATTCGGCAGCTCGAAAATCTGCGTCGCTGCCGATTTCCTGCATCGGCAGCGAAATCTGCGTCGCTTGCCGATTTCAAGCATCAGAGCAGCGAATTCTATCTTAGCCTGCCCAATCCAGAATCGGCAGCGAAAACTCCGTCGCTGCCCAATCCAGTATCGGGCAGTCTAAAAATGCAGTCGTAGCCGATTTCTGCATAGGCAGCGGGAAAAACTGCGTCGCTGCCGATTTCTTCATCGGCAGCGTAAAACTGCATTCTTCACCATCTTTCTCTCTCTATTTCTCTTTAAAATCGTTATTGATATATATATATATAGACATATATATATTTTCGTTGGGGTGTGTTTACAACTTCGAAGCCCGGTTGCCGAAATTTCTGTTGCCTTTGAATTTCGGGTGATCCCTCTTGAGCATGTAAGGTTTGCTTCTAGTTCTACATCATACTTTCCTTACGGAATACAGTTGAAACGCTTTTGGACTCCGTGAGTTTTGCGGCATTCCGACCTTCGATGCCTGTGTTGCCAAAATCAGTTGCCTTTGAATTTCGGGTGATCCTCTTGAGCATGTATGCTTCTGCTACTTGTTCTACATGAGACTTTCTTCCTCAAACGGCGAAACGCTTTGACTCGGTGAGTTTCGCGGCATTCCGACTACGTTGCCCCGGTTGCCCAAATTCAGTTGCCTTTGAATTTGGGGTGATCCCTCTTAAGCATGTATGCCTCTGCAACTTGTTCTACATCAGACTTTCTTCCGCAACGGCGAAACGCTTTGACTCCGTAAGTTTCGCGGCATTCCGATTTTGATGCCCCGGTTGCCCAAATTCAGTGGCCAGAATTTCGGGTGATCCCTCTTGAGCATCTATGCTTCTGCTACTTGTTCTACAACATACTTCCTTCCG
>CM055351.1:2206964-2242846 GCA_029228515.1 Populus alba x Populus x berolinensis | reverse complement strand
AACAAGTAGCAGAAGCATACATGCTCAAGAGGGATCACCCGAAATTCAAAGGCAACTGAATTTCGGCAACCGGGGCATCGAAGTCGGAATGCCGCGAACTCACCGAGTCAAAGCGTTTCCCGTTTGCGAAGAAAGTCTGATGTAGAACAAGTAGCAGAAGCATACATGCTCAAGAGGGATCACCCGAAATTCAAAGGCAACTGAATTTCGGCAACCGGGGCATCGAAGTCGGAATGCCGCGAAACTCACCGAGTCAAAGCGTTTCGCCGTTTTGCGAAGAAGTCTGATGTAGAACAAGTAGCAGAAGCATACATGCTCAAGAGGGATCACCCGAAATTCAAAGGCAACTGAATTTCGGCAACCGGGCATCGAAGTCGGAATGCCGCGAAACTCACCGAGTCAAAGCGTTTCGCCGTTTGCGGAAGAAAGTGATGTAGAACAAGTAGCAGAAGCATACATGCTCAAGAGGGATCACCCGAAATTCAAAGGCAACTGAATTTCGGCAACCGGGGCATCGAAGTCGGAATGCCGCGAAACTCACCGAGTCAAAGCGTTTCGCCGTTTGCGGAAGAAAGTCTGATGTAGAACAAGTAGCAGAAGCATACATGCTCAAGAGGGATCACCCGAAATTCAAAGGCAACTGAATTTCGGCAACCGGGGCATCGAAGTCGGAATGCCGCGAAACTCACCGAGTCAAAGCGTTTCGCCGTTTGCGGAAGAAGTCTTGTAGAACAAGTAGCAGAAGCATACATGCTCAAGAGGGATCACCCGAAATTCAAAGGCAACTGAATTTCGGCAACCGGGGCATCGAAGTCGGAATGCCGCGAAACTCACCGAGTCAAAGCGTTTCGCCGTTTGCGGAAAAGTCTGATGTAGAACAAGTAGCAGAAGCATACATGCTCAAGAGGGATCACCCGAAATTCAAAGGCAACTGAATTTCGGCAACCGGGCATCGAAGTCGGAATGCCGCGAAACTCACCGAGTCAAAGCGTTTCGCCGTTTGCGGAAAAGTCTGATGTAGAACAAGTAGCAGAAGCATACATGCTCAAGAGGGATCACCCGAAATTCAAAGGCAACTGAATTTCGGCAACCGGGCATCGAAGTCGGAATGCCGCGAAACTCACCGAGTCAAAGCGTTTCGCCGTTTGCGGAAGAAAGTCTGATGTAGAACAAGTAGCAGAAGCATACATGCTCAAGAGGGATCACCCGAAATTCAAAGGCAACTGAATTTCGGCAACCGGGCATCGAAGTCGGAATGCCGCGAAACTCACCGAGTCAAAGCGTTTCGCCGTTTGCGGAAGAAAGTCTGATGTAGAACAAGTAGCAGAAGCATACATGCTCAAGAGGGATCACCCGAAATTCAAAGGCAACTGAATTTCGGCAACCGGGGCATCGAAGTCGGAATGCCGCGAAACTCACCGAGTCAAAGCGTTTCGCCGTTTGCGGAAGAAAGTCTGATGTAGAACAAGTAGCAGAAGCATACATGCTCAAGAGGGATCACCCGAAATTCAAAGGCAACTGAATTTCGGCAACCGGGGCATCGAAGTCGGAATGCCGCGAAACTCACCGAGTCAAAGCGTTTCGCCGTTTGCGGAAGAAAGTCTGATGTAGAACAAGTAGCAGAAGCATACATGCTCAAGAGGGATCACCCGAAATTCAAAGGCAACTGAATTTCGGCAACCGGGGCATCGAAGTCGGAATGCCGCGAAACTCACCGACTCAAAGCGTTTCGCCGTTTGCGAAAGAAAGTCTGATGTAGAACAAGTAGCAGAAGCATACATGCTCAAGAGGGATCACCCGAAATTCAAAGGCAACTGAATTTCGGCAACCGGGGCATCGAAGTCGAAATGTCGCGAAACTCACCGAGTCAAAGCGTTTCGCCGTTTGCGGAAGAAAGTCTGATGTAGAACAAGTAGCAGAAGCATACATGCTCAAGAGGGATCACCCGAAATTCAAAGGCAACTGAATTTCGGCAACCGGGGCATCGAAGTCGAAATGTCGCGAAACTCACCGAGTCAAAGCGTTTCGCCGTTTGCGGAAGAAAGTCTGATGTAGAACAAGTAGCAGAGGCATACATGCTCAAGAGGGATCACCCGAAATTCAAAGGCAACTGAATTTTGGCAACCGGTGCATCGAAGTCGAAATGCCGCGAAACTCACCGAGTCAAAGCGTTTCGCCGTTTGCGGAAGAAAGTCTGATGTAGAACAAGTAGCAGAAGCATACACGCTTAAGAGGGATCGCCCGAAATTCAAAGGCAACAGAATTTGGGCAACCGGGTATCGAAGGCGGAATGCCGCGAAACTCACCGAGTCAAAGCGTTTCGCCGTTTGCGGAAAAAGTCTGATGTAAAACAAGTAGTAGAACCATACATGGTCAAGAGGGATCACCCGAAATTCAAAGGCAACTGAATTTTGGCAACCGGGGAATGGAAGTCGAAATGCCGCGAAACTCACCGAGTGAAAGCGTTTGGCCGTTTGCGGAAGAAAGTCTGATGTAGAACAAGTAGCAGAAGCATACATGCTCAAGAGGGATCACCCGAAATTCAAAGGCAACTGAATTTCGGCAACCGGGGCATCGAAGTCGGAATGCCGCGAAACTCACCGAGTCAAAGCGTTTCGCCGTTTGCGGAAGAAAGTCTGATGTAGAACAAGTAGCAGAAGCATACATGCTCAAGAGGGATCACCCGAAATTCAAAGGCAACTGAATTTCGGCAACCGGGCATCGAAGTCGGAATGCCGCGAAACTCACCGAGTCAAAGCGTTTCGCCGTTTGCGGAAGAAAGTCTGATGTAGAACAAGTAGCAGAAGCATACATGCTCAAGAGGGATCACCCGAAATTCAAAGGCAACTGAATTTCGGCAACCGGGCATCGAAGTCGGAATGCCGCGAAACTCACCGAGTCAAAGCGTTTCGCCGTTTGCGGAAGAAAGTCTGATGTAGAACAAGTAGCAGAAGCATACATGCTCAAGAGGGATCACCCGAAATTCAAAGGCAACTGAATTTCGGCAACCGGGGCATCGAAGTCGGAATGCCGCGAAACTCACCGAGTCAAAGCGTTTCGCCGTTTGCGGAAGAAAGTCTGATGTAGAACAAGTAGCAGAAGCATACATGCTCAAGAGGGATCACCCGAAATTCAAAGGCAACTGAATTTCGGCAACCGGGCATCGAAGTCGGAATGCCGCGAAACTCACCGAGTCAAAGCGTTTCGCCGTTTGCGGAAGAAGTCTGATGTAGAACAAGTAGCAGAAGCATACATGCTCAAGAGGGATCACCCGAAATTCAAAGGCAACTGAATTTCGGCAACCGGGGCATCGAAGTCGGAATGCCGCGAAACTCACCGAGTCAAAGCGTTTCGCCGTTTGCGGAAGAAAGTCTGATGTAGAACAAGTAGCAGAAGCATACATGCTCAAGAGGGATCACCCGAAATTCAAAGGCAACTGAATTTCGGCAACCGGGCATCGAAGTCGGAATGCCGCGAAACTCACCGAGTCAAAGCGTTTCGCCGTTTGCGGAAGAAAGTCTGATGTAGAACAAGTAGCAGAAGCATACATGCTCAAGAGGGATCACCCGAAATTCAAAGGCAACTGAATTTCGGCAACCGGGCATCGAAGTCGGAATGCCGCGAAACTCACCGAGTCAAAGCGTTTCGCCGTTTGCGGAAGAAAGTCTGATGTAGAACAAGTAGCAGAAGCATACATGCTCAAGAGGGATCACCCGAAATTCAAAGGCAACTGAATTTCGGCAACCGGGGCATCGAAGTCGGAATGCCGCGAAACTCACCGAGTCAAAGCGTTTCGCCGTTTGCGGAAGAAGTCTGATGTAGAACAAGTAGCAGAAGCATACATGCTCAAGAGGGATCACCCGAAATTCAAAGGCAACTGAATTTCGGCAACCGGGGCATCGAAGTCGGAATGCCGCGAAACTCACCGAGTCAAAGCGTTTCGCCGTTTGCGGAAGAAAGTCTGATGTAGAACAAGTAGCAGAAGCATACATGCTCAAGAGGGATCACCCGAAATTCAAAGGCAACTGAATTTCGGCAACCGGGGCATCGAAGTCGGAATGCCGCGAAACTCACCGAGTCAAAGCGTTTCGCCGTTTGCGGAAGAAAGTCTGATGTAGAACAAGTAGCAGAAGCATACATGCTCAAGAGGGATCACCCGAAATTCAAAGGCAACTGAATTTCGGCAACCGGGGCATCGAAGTCGGAATGCCGCGAAACTCACCGAGTCAAAGCGTTTCGCCGTTTGCGGAAGAAAGTCTGATGTAGAACAAGTAGCAGAAGCATACATGCTCAAGAGGGATCACCCGAAATTCAAAGGCAACTGAATTTCGGCAACCGGGCATCGAAGTCGGAATGCCGCGAAACTCACCGAGTCAAAGCGTTTCGCCGTTTGCGGAAGAAAGTCTGATGTAGAACAAGTAGCAGAAGCATACATGCTCAAGAGGGATCACCCGAAATTCAAAGGCAACTGAATTTCGGCAACCGGGGCATCGAAGTCGGAATGCCGCGAAACTCACCGAGTCAAAGCGTTTCGCCGTTTGCGGAAGAAAGTCTGATGTAGAACAAGTAGCAGAAGCATACATGCTCAAGAGGGATCACCCGAAATTCAAAGGCAACTGAATTTCGGCAACCGGGCATCGAAGTCGGAATGCCGCGAAACTCACCGAGTCAAAGCGTTTCGCCGTTTGCGGAAGAAAGTCTGATGTAGAACAAGTAGCAGAAGCATACATGCTCAAGAGGGATCACCCGAAATTCAAAGGCAACTGAATTTCGGCAACCGGGGCATCGAAGTCGGAATGCCGCGAAACTCACCGAGTCAAAGCGTTTCGCCGTTTGCGGAAGAAAGTCTGATGTAGAACAAGTAGCAGAAGCATACATGCTCAAGAGGGATCACCCGAAATTCAAAGGCAACTGAATTTCGGCAACCGGGGCATCGAAGTCGGAATGCCGCGAAACTCACCGAGTCAAAGCGTTTCGCCGTTTGCGGAAGAAGTCTGATGTAGAACAAGTAGCAGAAGCATACATGCTCAAGAGGGATCACCCGAAATTCAAAGGCAACTGAATTTCGGCAACCGGGCATCGAAGTCGGAATGCCGCGAAACTCACCGAGTCAAAGCGTTTCGCCGTTTGCGGAAGAAAGTCTGATGTAGAACAAGTAGCAGAAGCATACATGCTCAAGAGGGATCACCCGAAATTCAAAGGCAACTGAATTTCGGCAACCGGGGCATCGAAGTCGGAATGCCGCGAAACTCACCGAGTCAAAGCGTTTCGCCGTTTGCGGAAGAAAGTCTGATGTAGAACAAGTAGCAGAAGCATACATGCTCAAGAGGGATCACCCGAAATTCAAAGGCAACTGAATTTCGGCAACCGGGCATCGAAGTCGGAATGCCGCGAAACTCACCGAGTCAAAGCGTTTCGCCGTTTGCGGAAGAAAGTCTGATGTAGAACAAGTAGCAGAAGCATACATGCTCAAGAGGGATCACCCGAAATTCAAAGGCAACTGAATTTCGGCAACCGGGCATCGAAGTCGGAATGCCGCGAAACTCACCGAGTCAAAGCGTTTCGCCGTTTGCGGAAGAAGTCTGATGTAGAACAAGTAGCAGAAGCATACATGCTCAAGAGGGATCACCCGAAATTCAAAGGCAACTGAATTTCGGCAACCGGGGCATCGAAGTCGGAATGCCGCGAAACTCACCGAGTCAAAGCGTTTCGCCGTTTGCGGAAGAAAGTCTGATGTAGAACAAGTAGCAGAAGCATACATGCTCAAGAGGGATCACCCGAAATTCAAAGGCAACTGAATTTCGGCAACCGGGGCATCGAAGTCGGAATGCCGCGAAACTCACCGAGTCAAAGCGTTTCGCCGTTTGCGGAAGAAAGTCTGATGTAGAACAAGTAGCAGAAGCATACATGCTCAAGAGGGATCACCCGAAATTCAAAGGCAACTGAATTTCGGCAACCGGGGCATCGAAGTCGGAATGCCGCGAAACTCACCGAGTCAAAGCGTTTCGCCGTTTGCGGAAGAAAGTCTGATGTAGAACAAGTAGCAGAAGCATACATGCTCAAGAGGGATCACCCGAAATTCAAAGGCAACTGAATTTCGGCAACCGGGCATCGAAGTCGGAATGCCGCGAAACTCACCGAGTCAAAGCGTTTCGCCGTTTGCGGAAGAAGTCTGATGTAGAACAAGTAGCAGAAGCATACATGCTCAAGAGGGATCACCCGAAATTCAAAGGCAACTGAATTTCGGCAACCGGGGCATCGAAGTCGGAATGCCGCGAAACTCACCGAGTCAAAGCGTTTCGCCGTTTGCGGAAGAAAGATGTAGAACAAGTAGCAGAAGCATACATGCTCAAGAGGGATCACCCGAAATTCAAAGGCAACTGAATTTCGGCAACCGGGGCATCGAAGTCGGAATGCCGCGAAACTCACCGAGTCAAAGCGTTTCGCCGTTTGCGGAAGAAAGTCTGATGTAGAACAAGTAGCAGAAGCATACATGCTCAAGAGGGATCACCCGAAATTCAAAGGCAACTGAATTTCGGCAACCGGGCATCGAAGTCGGAATGCCGCGAAACTCACCGAGTCAAAGCGTTTCGCCGTTTGCGGAAGAAAGTCTGATGTAGAACAAGTAGCAGAAGCATACATGCTCAAGAGGGATCACCCGAAATTCAAAGGCAACTGAATTTCGGCAACCGGGGCATCGAAGTCGGAATGCCGCGAAACTCACCGAGTCAAAGCGTTTCGCCGTTTGCGGAAGAAAGTCTGATGTAGAACAAGTAGCAGAAGCATACATGCTCAAGAGGGATCACCCGAAATTCAAAGGCAACTGAATTTCGGCAACCGGGCATCGAAGTCGGAATGCCGCGAAACTCACCGAGTCAAAGCGTTTCGCCGTTTGCGGAAGAAGTCTGATGTAGAACAAGTAGCAGAAGCATACATGCTCAAGAGGGATCACCCGAAATTCAAAGGCAACTGAATTTCGGCAACCGGGGCATCGAAGTCGGAATGCCGCGAAACTCACCGAGTCAAAGCGTTTCGCCGTTTGCGGAAGAAAGTCTGATGTAGAACAAGTAGCAGAAGCATACATGCTCAAGAGGGATCACCCGAAATTCAAAGGCAACTGAATTTCGGCAACCGGGGCATCGAAGTCGGAATGCCGCGAAACTCACCGAGTCAAAGCGTTTCGCCGTTTGCGGAAGAAAGTCTGATGTAGAACAAGTAGCAGAAGCATACATGCTCAAGAGGGATCACCCGAAATTCAAAGGCAACTGAATTTCGGCAACCGGGGCATCGAAGTCGGAATGCCGCGAAACTCACCGAGTCAAAGCGTTTCGCCGTTTAAAAAAATGTAGAACAAGTAGCAGAAGCATACATGCTCAAGAGGGATCACCCGAAATTCAAAGGCAACTGAATTTCGGCAACCGATCGAAGTCGGAATGAAACTCACCGAGTCAAAGCGTTTCGCCGTTTGCGGAAGAAATCTGATGTAGAACAAGTAGCAGAAGCATACATGCTCAAGAGGGATCACCCGAAATTCAAAGGCAACTGAATTTCGGCAACCGGGCATCGAAGTCGGAATGCCGCGAAACTCACCGAGTCAAAGCGTTTCGCCGTTTGCGGAAGAAAGTCTGATGTAGAACAAGTAGCAGAAGCATACATGCTCAAGAGGGATCACCCGAAATTCAAAGGCAACTGAATTTCGGCAACCGGGCATCGAAGTCGGAATGCCGCGAAACTCACCGAGTCAAAGCGTTTCGCCGTTTGCGGAAGAAAGTCTGATGTAGAACAAGTAGCAGAAGCATACATGCTCAAGAGGGATCACCCGAAATTCAAAGGCAACTGAATTTCGGCAACCGGGGCATCGAAGTCGGAATGCCGCGAAACTCACCGAGTCAAAGCGTTTCGCCGTTTGCGGAAGAAAGTCTGATGTAGAACAAGTAGCAGAAGCATACATGCTCAAGAGGGATCACCCGAAATTCAAAGGCAACTGAATTTCGGCAACCGGGGCATCGAAGTCGGAATGCCGCGAAACTCACCGAGTCAAAGCGTTTCGCCGTTTGCGGAAGAAAGTCTGATGTAGAACAAGTAGCAGAAGCATACATGCTCAAGAGGGATCACCCGAAATTCAAAGGCAACTGAATTTCGGCAACCGGGGCATCGAAGTCGGAATGCCGCGAAACTCACCGAGTCAAAGCGTTTCGCCGTTTGCGGAAGAAAGTCTGATGTAGAACAAGTAGCAGAAGCATACATGCTCAAGAGGGATCACCCGAAATTCAAAGGCAACTGAATTTCGGCAACCGGGCATCGAAGTCGGAATGCCGCGAAACTCACCGAGTCAAAGCGTTTCGCCGTTTGCGGAAGAAAGTCTGATGTAGAACAAGTAGCAGAAGCATACATGCTCAAGAGGGATCACCCGAAATTCAAAGGCAACTGAATTTCGGCAACCGGGGCATCGAAGTCGGAATGCCGCGAAACTCACCGAGTCAAAGCGTTTCGCCGTTTGCGGAAGAAAGTCTGATGTAGAACAAGTAGCAGAAGCATACATGCTCAAGAGGGATCACCCGAAATTCAAAGGCAACTGAATTTCGGCAACCGGGCATCGAAGTCGGAATGCCGCGAAACTCACCGAGTCAAAGCGTTTCGCCGTTTGCGGAAGAAAGTCTGATGTAGAACAAGTAGCAGAAGCATACATGCTCAAGAGGGATCACCCGAAATTCAAAGGCAACTGAATTTCGGCAACCGGGGCATCGAAGTCGGAATGCCGCGAAACTCACCGAGTCAAAGCGTTTCGCCGTTTGCGGAAGAAAGTCTGATGTAGAACAAGTAGCAGAAGCATACATGCTCAAGAGGGATCACCCGAAATTCAAAGGCAACTGAATTTCGGCAACCGGGCATCGAAGTCGGAATGCCGCGAAACTCACCGAGTCAAAGCGTTTCGCCGTTTGCGGAAGAAAGTCTGATGTAGAACAAGTAGCAGAAGCATACATGCTCAAGAGGGATCACCCGAAATTCAAAGGCAACTGAATTTCGGCAACCGGGGCATCGAAGTCGGAATGCCGCGAAACTCACCGAGTCAAAGCGTTTCGCCGTTTGCGGAAGAAAGTCTGATGTAGAACAAGTAGCAGAAGCATACATGCTCAAGAGGGATCACCCGAAATTCAAAGGCAACTGAATTTCGGCAACCGGGGCATCGAAGTCGGAATGCCGCGAAACTCACCGAGTCAAAGCGTTTCGCCGTTTGCGGAAGAAAGTCTGATGTAGAACAAGTAGCAGAAGCATACATGCTCAAGAGGGATCACCCGAAATTCAAAGGCAACTGAATTTCGGCAACCGGGCATCGAAGTCGGAATGCCGCGAAACTCACCGAGTCAAAGCGTTTCGCCGTTTGCGGAAGAAAGTCTGATGTAGAACAAGTAGCAGAAGCATACATGCTCAAGAGGGATCACCCGAAATTCAAAGGCAACTGAATTTCGGCAACCGGGGCATCGAAGTCGGAATGCCGCGAAACTCACCGAGTCAAAGCGTTTCGCCGTTTGCGGAAGAAAGTCTGATGTAGAACAAGTAGCAGAAGCATACATGCTCAAGAGGGATCACCCGAAATTCAAAGGCAACTGAATTTCGGCAACCGGGGCATCGAAGTCGGAATGCCGCGAAACTCACCGAGTCAAAGCGTTTCGCCGTTTGCGGAAGAAAGTCTGATGTAGAACAAGTAGCAGAAGCATACATGCTCAAGAGGGATCACCCGAAATTCAAAGGCAACTGAATTTCGGCAACCGGGGCATCGAAGTCGGAATGCCGCGAAACTCACCGAGTCAAAGCGTTTCGCCGTTTGCGGAAGAAGTCTGATGTAGAACAAGTAGCAGAAGCATACATGCTCAAGAGGGATCACCCGAAATTCAAAGGCAACTGAATTTCGGCAACCGGGGCATCGAAGTCGGAATGCCGCGAAACTCACCGAGTCAAAGCGTTTCGCCGTTTGCGGAAGAAAGTCTGATGTAGAACAAGTAGCAGAAGCATACATGCTCAAGAGGGATCACCCGAAATTCAAAGGCAACTGAATTTCGGCAACCGGGGCATCGAAGTCGGAATGCCGCGAAACTCACCGAGTCAAAGCGTTTCGCCGTTTGCGGAAGAAAGTCTGATGTAGAACAAGTAGCAGAAGCATACATGCTCAAGAGGGATCACCCGAAATTCAAAGGCAACTGAATTTCGGCAACCGGGCATCGAAGTCGGAATGCCGCGAAACTCACCGAGTCAAAGCGTTTCGCCGTTTGCGGAAGAAAGTCTGATGTAGAACAAGTAGCAGAAGCATACATGCTCAAGAGGGATCACCCGAAATTCAAAGGCAACTGAATTTCGGCAACCGGGGCATCGAAGTCGGAATGCCGCGAAACTCACCGAGTCAAAGCGTTTCGCCGTTTGCGGAAGAAGTCTGATGTAGAACAAGTAGCAGAAGCATACATGCTCAAGAGGGATCACCCGAAATTCAAAGGCAACTGAATTTCGGCAACCGGGGCATCGAAGTCGGAATGCCGCGAAACTCACCGAGTCAAAGCGTTTCGCCGTTTGCGGAAGAAAGTCTGATGTAGAACAAGTAGCAGAAGCATACATGCTCAAGAGGGATCACCCGAAATTCAAAGGCAACTGAATTTCGGCAACCGGGGCATCGAAGTCGGAATGCCGCGAAACTCACCGAGTCAAAGCGTTTCGCCGTTTGCGGAAGAAAGTCTGATGTAGAACAAGTAGCAGAAGCATACATGCTCAAGAGGGATCACCCGAAATTCAAAGGCAACTGAATTTCGGCAACCGGGGCATCGAAGTCGGAATGCCGCGAAACTCACCGAGTCAAAGCGTTTCGCCGTTTGCGGAAGAAGTCTGATGTAGAACAAGTAGCAGAAGCATACATGCTCAAGAGGGATCACCCGAAATTCAAAGGCAACTGAATTTCGGCAACCGGGGCATCGAAGTCGGAATGCCGCGAAACTCACCGAGTCAAAGCGTTTCGCCGTTTGCGGAAGAAAGTCTGATGTAGAACAAGTAGCAGAAGCATACATGCTCAAGAGGGATCACCCGAAATTCAAAGGCAACTGAATTTCGGCAACCGGGGCATCGAAGTCGGAATGCCGCGAAACTCACCGAGTCAAAGCGTTTCGCCGTTTGCGGAAGAAAGTCTGATGTAGAACAAGTAGCAGAAGCATACATGCTCAAGAGGGATCACCCGAAATTCAAAGGCAACTGAATTTCGGCAACCGGGGCATCGAAGTCGGAATGCCGCGAAACTCACCGAGTCAAAGCGTTTCGCCGTTTGCGGAAGAAAGTCTGATGTAGAACAAGTAGCAGAAGCATACATGCTCAAGAGGGATCACCCGAAATTCAAAGGCAACTGAATTTCGGCAACCGGGGCATCGAAGTCGGAATGCCGCGAAACTCACCGAGTCAAAGCGTTTCGCCGTTTGCGGAAGAAAGTCTGATGTAGAACAAGTAGCAGAAGCATACATGCTCAAGAGGGATCACCCGAAATTCAAAGGCAACTGAATTTCGGCAACCGGGGCATCGAAGTCGGAATGCCGCGAAACTCACCGAGTCAAAGCGTTTCGCCGTTTGCGGAAGAAAGTCTGATGTAGAACAAGTAGCAGAAGCATACATGCTCAAGAGGGATCACCCGAAATTCAAAGGCAACTGAATTTCGGCAACCGGGCATCGAAGTCGGAATGCCGCGAAACTCACCGAGTCAAAGCGTTTCGCCGTTTGCGGAAGAAAGTCTGATGTAGAACAAGTAGCAGAAGCATACATGCTCAAGAGGGATCACCCGAAATTCAAAGGCAACTGAATTTCGGCAACCGGGGCATCGAAGTCGGAATGCCGCGAAACTCACCGAGTCAAAGCGTTTCGCCGTTTGCGGAAGAAGTCTGATGTAGAACAAGTAGCAGAAGCATACATGCTCAAGAGGGATCACCCGAAATTCAAAGGCAACTGAATTTCGGCAACCGGGGCATCGAAGTCGGAATGCCGCGAAACTCACCGAGTCAAAGCGTTTCGCCGTTTGCGGAAGAAGTCTGATGTAGAACAAGTAGCAGAAGCATACATGCTCAAGAGGGATCACCCGAAATTCAAAGGCAACTGAATTTCGGCAACCGGGGCATCGAAGTCGGAATGCCGCGAAACTCACCGAGTCAAAGCGTTTCGCCGTTTGCGGAAGAAAGTCTGATGTAGAACAAGTAGCAGAAGCATACATGCTCAAGAGGGATCACCCGAAATTCAAAGGCAACTGAATTTCGGCAACCGGGGCATCGAAGTCGGAATGCCGCGAAACTCACCGAGTCAAAGCGTTTCGCCGTTTGCGGAAGAAAGTCTGATGTAGAACAAGTAGCAGAAGCATACATGCTCAAGAGGGATCACCCGAAATTCAAAGGCAACTGAATTTCGGCAACCGGGGCATCGAAGTCGGAATGCCGCGAAACTCACCGAGTCAAAGCGTTTCGCCGTTTGCGGAAGAAAGTCTGATGTAGAACAAGTAGCAGAAGCATACATGCTCAAGAGGGATCACCCGAAATTCAAAGGCAACTGAATTTCGGCAACCGGGGCATCGAAGTCGGAATGCCGCGAAACTCACCGAGTCAAAGCGTTTCGCCGTTTGCGGAAGAAAGTCTGATGTAGAACAAGTAGCAGAAGCATACATGCTCAAGAGGGATCACCCGAAATTCAAAGGCAACTGAATTTCGGCAACCGGGGCATCGAAGTCGGAATGCCGCGAAACTCACCGAGTCAAAGCGTTTCGCCGTTTGCGGAAGAAAGTCTGATGTAGAACAAGTAGCAGAAGCATACATGCTCAAGAGGGATCACCCGAAATTCAAAGGCAACTGAATTTCGGCAACCGGGCATCGAAGTCGGAATGCCGCGAAACTCACCGAGTCAAAGCGTTTCGCCGTTTGCGGAAGAAAGTCTGATGTAGAACAAGTAGCAGAAGCATACATGCTCAAGAGGGATCACCCGAAATTCAAAGGCAACTGAATTTCGGCAACCGGGGCATCGAAGTCGGAATGCCGCGAAACTCACCGAGTCAAAGCGTTTCGCCGTTTGCGGAAGAAGTCTGATGTAGAACAAGTAGCAGAAGCATACATGCTCAAGAGGGATCACCCGAAATTCAAAGGCAACTGAATTTCGGCAACCGGGGCATCGAAGTCGGAATGCCGCGAAACTCACCGAGTCAAAGCGTTTCGCCGTTTGCGGAAGAAAGTCTGATGTAGAACAAGTAGCAGAAGCATACATGCTCAAGAGGGATCACCCGAAATTCAAAGGCAACTGAATTTCGGCAACCGGGCATCGAAGTCGGAATGCCGCGAAACTCACCGAGTCAAAGCGTTTCGCCGTTTGCGGAAGAAAGTCTGATGTAGAACAAGTAGCAGAAGCATACATGCTCAAGAGGGATCACCCGAAATTCAAAGGCAACTGAATTTCGGCAACCGGGCATCGAAGTCGGAATGCCGCGAAACTCACCGAGTCAAAGCGTTTCGCCGTTTGCGGAAGAAAGTCTGATGTAGAACAAGTAGCAGAAGCATACATGCTCAAGAGGGATCACCCGAAATTCAAAGGCAACTGAATTTCGGCAACCGGGGCATCGAAGTCGGAATGCCGCGAAACTCACCGAGTCAAAGCGTTTCGCCGTTTGCGGAAGAAGTCTGATGTAGAACAAGTAGCAGAAGCATACATGCTCAAGAGGGATCACCCGAAATTCAAAGGCAACTGAATTTCGGCAACCGGGGCATCGAAGTCGGAATGCCGCGAAACTCACCGAGTCAAAGCGTTTCGCCGTTTGCGGAAGAAAGTCTGATGTAGAACAAGTAGCAGAAGCATACATGCTCAAGAGGGATCACCCGAAATTCAAAGGCAACTGAATTTCGGCAACCGGGGCATCGAAGTCGGAATGCCGCGAAACTCACCGAGTCAAAGCGTTTCGCCGTTTGCGGAAGAAAGTCTGATGTAGAACAAGTAGCAGAAGCATACATGCTCAAGAGGGATCACCCGAAATTCAAAGGCAACTGAATTTCGGCAACCGGGGCATCGAAGTCGGAATGCCGCGAAACTCACCGAGTCAAAGCGTTTCGCCGTTTGCGGAAGAAAGTCTGATGTAGAACAAGTAGCAGAAGCATACATGCTCAAGAGGGATCACCCGAAATTCAAAGGCAACTGAATTTCGGCAACCGGGGCATCGAAGTCGGAATGCCGCGAAACTCACCGAGTCAAAGCGTTTCGCCGTTTGCGGAAGAAAGTCTGATGTAGAACAAGTAGCAGAAGCATACATGCTCAAGAGGGATCACCCGAAATTCAAAGGCAACTGAATTTCGGCAACCGGGGCATCGAAGTCGGAATGCCGCGAAACTCACCGAGTCAAAGCGTTTCGCCGTTTGCGGAAGAAAGTCTGATGTAGAACAAGTAGCAGAAGCATACATGCTCAAGAGGGATCACCCGAAATTCAAAGGCAACTGAATTTCGGCAACCGGGCATCGAAGTCGGAATGCCGCGAAACTCACCGAGTCAAAGCGTTTCGCCGTTTGCGGAAGAAAGTCTGATGTAGAACAAGTAGCAGAAGCATACATGCTCAAGAGGGATCACCCGAAATTCAAAGGCAACTGAATTTCGGCAACCGGGGCATCGAAGTCGGAATGCCGCGAAACTCACCGAGTCAAAGCGTTTCGCCGTTTGCGGAAGAAAGTCTGATGTAGAACAAGTAGCAGAAGCATACATGCTCAAGAGGGATCACCCGAAATTCAAAGGCAACTGAATTTCGGCAACCGGGGCATCGAAGTCGGAATGCCGCGAAACTCACCGAGTCAAAGCGTTTCGCCGTTTGCGGAAGAAAGTCTGATGTAGAACAAGTAGCAGAAGCATACATGCTCAAGAGGGATCACCCGAAATTCAAAGGCAACTGAATTTCGGCAACCGGGGCATCGAAGTCGGAATGCCGCGAAACTCACCGAGTCAAAGCGTTTCGCCGTTTGCGGAAGAAAGTCTGATGTAGAACAAGTAGCAGAAGCATACATGCTCAAGAGGGATCACCCGAAATTCAAAGGCAACTGAATTTCGGCAACCGGGGCATCGAAGTCGGAATGCCGCGAAACTCACCGAGTCAAAGCGTTTCGCCGTTTGCGGAAGAAAGTCTGATGTAGAACAAGTAGCAGAAGCATACATGCTCAAGAGGGATCACCCGAAATTCAAAGGCAACTGAATTTCGGCAACCGGGGCATCGAAGTCGGAATGCCGCGAAACTCACCGAGTCAAAGCGTTTCGCCGTTTGCGGAAGAAAGTCTGATGTAGAACAAGTAGCAGAAGCATACATGCTCAAGAGGGATCACCCGAAATTCAAAGGCAACTGAATTTCGGCAACCGGGGCATCGAAGTCGGAATGCCGCGAAACTCACCGAGTCAAAGCGTTTCGCCGTTTGCGGAAGAAAGTCTGATGTAGAACAAGTAGCAGAAGCATACATGCTCAAGAGGGATCACCCGAAATTCAAAGGCAACTGAATTTCGGCAACCGGGCATCGAAGTCGGAATGCCGCGAAACTCACCGAGTCAAAGCGTTTCGCCGTTTGCGGAAGAAAGTCTGATGTAGAACAAGTAGCAGAAGCATACATGCTCAAGAGGGATCACCCGAAATTCAAAGGCAACTGAATTTCGGCAACCGGGGCATCGAAGTCGGAATGCCGCGAAACTCACCGAGTCAAAGCGTTTCGCCGTTTGCGGAAGAAAGTCTGATGTAGAACAAGTAGCAGAAGCATACATGCTCAAGAGGGATCACCCGAAATTCAAAGGCAACTGAATTTCGGCAACCGGGGCATCGAAGTCGGAATGCCGCGAAACTCACCGAGTCAAAGCGTTTCGCCGTTTGCGGAAGAAAGTCTGATGTAGAACAAGTAGCAGAAGCATACATGCTCAAGAGGGATCACCCGAAATTCAAAGGCAACTGAATTTCGGCAACCGGGGCATCGAAGTCGGAATGCCGCGAAACTCACCGAGTCAAAGCGTTTCGCCGTTTGCGGAAGAAAGTCTGATGTAGAACAAGTAGCAGAAGCATACATGCTCAAGAGGGATCACCCGAAATTCAAAGGCAACTGAATTTCGGCAACCGGGCATCGAAGTCGGAATGCCGCGAAACTCACCGAGTCAAAGCGTTTCGCCGTTTGCGGAAGAAAGTCTGATGTAGAACAAGTAGCAGAAGCATA
Organism: Populus alba x Populus x berolinensis; assembly: GCA_029228515.1. Taxonomy (NCBI): domain Eukaryota; kingdom Viridiplantae; phylum Streptophyta; class Magnoliopsida; order Malpighiales; family Salicaceae; genus Populus; species Populus alba x Populus x berolinensis. The sequence goes on along the minus strand of CM055351.1, from coordinate 2,226,629 downwards.
CATGCTCAAGAGGGATCACCCGAAATTCAAAGGCAACTGAATTTCGGCAACCGGGGCATCGAAGTCGGAATGCCGCGAAACTCACCGAGTCAAAGCGTTTCGCCGTTTGCGGAAGAAAGTCTGATGTAGAACAAGTAGCAGAAGCATACATGCTCAAGAGGGATCACCCGAAATTCAAAGGCAACTGAATTTCGGCAACCGGGGCATCGAAGTCGGAATGCCGCGAAACTCACCGAGTCAAAGCGTTTCGCCGTTTGCGGAAGAAAGTCTGATGTAGAACAAGTAGCAGAAGCATACATGCTCAAGAGGGATCACCCGAAATTCAAAGGCAACTGAATTTCGGCAACCGGGGCATCGAAGTCGGAATGCCGCGAAACTCACCGAGTCAAAGCGTTTCGCCGTTTGCGGAAGAAAGTCTGATGTAGAACAAGTAGCAGAAGCATACATGCTCAAGAGGGATCACCCGAAATTCAAAGGCAACTGAATTTCGGCAACCGGGCATCGAAGTCGGAATGCCGCGAAACTCACCGAGTCAAAGCGTTTCGCCGTTTGCGGAAGAAAGTCTGATGTAGAACAAGTAGCAGAAGCATACATGCTCAAGAGGGATCACCCGAAATTCAAAGGCAACTGAATTTCGGCAACCGGGGCATCGAAGTCGGAATGCCGCGAAACTCACCGAGTCAAAGCGTTTCGCCGTTTGCGGAAGAAAGTCTGATGTAGAACAAGTAGCAGAAGCATACATGCTCAAGAGGGATCACCCGAAATTCAAAGGCAACTGAATTTCGGCAACCGGGGCATCGAAGTCGGAATGCCGCGAAACTCACCGAGTCAAAGCGTTTCGCCGTTTGCGGAAGAAAGTCTGATGTAGAACAAGTAGCAGAAGCATACATGCTCAAGAGGGATCACCCGAAATTCAAAGGCAACTGAATTTCGGCAACCGGGGCATCGAAGTCGGAATGCCGCGAAACTCACCGAGTCAAAGCGTTTCGCCGTTTGCGGAAGAAAGTCTGATGTAGAACAAGTAGCAGAAGCATACATGCTCAAGAGGGATCACCCGAAATTCAAAGGCAACTGAATTTCGGCAACCGGGGCATCGAAGTCGGAATGCCGCGAAACTCACCGAGTCAAAGCGTTTCGCCGTTTGCGGAAGAAAGTCTGATGTAGAACAAGTAGCAGAAGCATACATGCTCAAGAGGGATCACCCGAAATTCAAAGGCAACTGAATTTCGGCAACCGGGGCATCGAAGTCGGAATGCCGCGAAACTCACCGAGTCAAAGCGTTTCGCCGTTTGCGGAAGAAAGTCTGATGTAGAACAAGTAGCAGAAGCATACATGCTCAAGAGGGATCACCCGAAATTCAAAGGCAACTGAATTTCGGCAACCGGGGCATCGAAGTCGGAATGCCGCGAAACTCACCGAGTCAAAGCGTTTCGCCGTTTGCGGAAGAAAGTCTGATGTAGAACAAGTAGCAGAAGCATACATGCTCAAGAGGGATCACCCGAAATTCAAAGGCAACTGAATTTCGGCAACCGGGGCATCGAAGTCGGAATGCCGCGAAACTCACCGAGTCAAAGCGTTTCGCCGTTTGCGGAAGAAAGTCTGATGTAGAACAAGTAGCAGAAGCATACATGCTCAAGAGGGATCACCCGAAATTCAAAGGCAACTGAATTTCGGCAACCGGGCATCGAAGTCGGAATGCCGCGAAACTCACCGAGTCAAAGCGTTTCGCCGTTTGCGGAAGAAAGTCTGATGTAGAACAAGTAGCAGAAGCATACATGCTCAAGAGGGATCACCCGAAATTCAAAGGCAACTGAATTTCGGCAACCGGGGCATCGAAGTCGGAATGCCGCGAAACTCACCGAGTCAAAGCGTTTCGCCGTTTGCGGAAGAAAGTCTGATGTAGAACAAGTAGCAGAAGCATACATGCTCAAGAGGGATCACCCGAAATTCAAAGGCAACTGAATTTCGGCAACCGGGGCATCGAAGTCGGAATGCCGCGAAACTCACCGAGTCAAAGCGTTTCGCCGTTTGCGGAAGAAGTCTGATGTAGAACAAGTAGCAGAAGCATACATGCTCAAGAGGGATCACCCGAAATTCAAAGGCAACTGAATTTCGGCAACCGGGGCATCGAAGTCGGAATGCCGCGAAACTCACCGAGTCAAAGCGTTTCGCCGTTTGCGGAAGAAAGTCTGATGTAGAACAAGTAGCAGAAGCATACATGCTCAAGAGGGATCACCCGAAATTCAAAGGCAACTGAATTTCGGCAACCGGGCATCGAAGTCGGAATGCCGCGAAACTCACCGAGTCAAAGCGTTTCGCCGTTTGCGGAAGAAAGTCTGATGTAGAACAAGTAGCAGAAGCATACATGCTCAAGAGGGATCACCCGAAATTCAAAGGCAACTGAATTTCGGCAACCGGGGCATCGAAGTCGGAATGCCGCGAAACTCACCGAGTCAAAGCGTTTCGCCGTTTGCGGAAGAAAGTCTGATGTAGAACAAGTAGCAGAAGCATACATGCTCAAGAGGGATCACCCGAAATTCAAAGGCAACTGAATTTCGGCAACCGGGCATCGAAGTCGGAATGCCGCGAAACTCACCGAGTCAAAGCGTTTCGCCGTTTGCGGAAGAAAGTCTGATGTAGAACAAGTAGCAGAAGCATACATGCTCAAGAGGGATCACCCGAAATTCAAAGGCAACTGAATTTCGGCAACCGGGGCATCGAAGTCGGAATGCCGCGAAACTCACCGAGTCAAAGCGTTTCGCCGTTTGCGGAAGAAAGTCTGATGTAGAACAAGTAGCAGAAGCATACATGCTCAAGAGGGATCACCCGAAATTCAAAGGCAACTGAATTTCGGCAACCGGGGCATCGAAGTCGGAATGCCGCGAAACTCACCGAGTCAAAGCGTTTCGCCGTTTGCGGAAGAAAGTCTGATGTAGAACAAGTAGCAGAAGCATACATGCTCAAGAGGGATCACCCGAAATTCAAAGGCAACTGAATTTCGGCAACCGGGGCATCGAAGTCGGAATGCCGCGAAACTCACCGAGTCAAAGCGTTTCGCCGTTTGCGGAAGAAAGTCTGATGTAGAACAAGTAGCAGAAGCATACATGCTCAAGAGGGATCACCCGAAATTCAAAGGCAACTGAATTTCGGCAACCGGGGCATCGAAGTCGGAATGCCGCGAAACTCACCGAGTCAAAGCGTTTCGCCGTTTGCGGAAGAAAGTCTGATGTAGAACAAGTAGCAGAAGCATACATGCTCAAGAGGGATCACCCGAAATTCAAAGGCAACTGAATTTCGGCAACCGGGGCATCGAAGTCGGAATGCCGCGAAACTCACCGAGTCAAAGCGTTTCGCCGTTTGCGGAAGAAAGTCTGATGTAGAACAAGTAGCAGAAGCATACATGCTCAAGAGGGATCACCCGAAATTCAAAGGCAACTGAATTTCGGCAACCGGGGCATCGAAGTCGGAATGCCGCGAAACTCACCGAGTCAAAGCGTTTCGCCGTTTGCGGAAGAAAGTCTGATGTAGAACAAGTAGCAGAAGCATACATGCTCAAGAGGGATCACCCGAAATTCAAAGGCAACTGAATTTCGGCAACCGGGGCATCGAAGTCGGAATGCCGCGAAACTCACCGAGTCAAAGCGTTTCGCCGTTTGCGGAAGAAAGTCTGATGTAGAACAAGTAGCAGAAGCATACATGCTCAAGAGGGATCACCCGAAATTCAAAGGCAACTGAATTTCGGCAACCGGGGCATCGAAGTCGGAATGCCGCGAAACTCACCGAGTCAAAGCGTTTCGCCGTTTGCGGAAGAAAGTCTGATGTAGAACAAGTAGCAGAAGCATACATGCTCAAGAGGGATCACCCGAAATTCAAAGGCAACTGAATTTCGGCAACCGGGGCATCGAAGTCGGAATGCCGCGAAACTCACCGAGTCAAAGCGTTTCGCCGTTTGCGGAAGAAAGTCTGATGTAGAACAAGTAGCAGAAGCATACATGCTCAAGAGGGATCACCCGAAATTCAAAGGCAACTGAATTTCGGCAACCGGGGCATCGAAGTCGGAATGCCGCGAAACTCACCGAGTCAAAGCGTTTCGCCGTTTGCGGAAGAAAGTCTGATGTAGAACAAGTAGCAGAAGCATACATGCTCAAGAGGGATCACCCGAAATTCAAAGGCAACTGAATTTCGGCAACCGGGCATCGAAGTCGGAATGCCGCGAAACTCACCGAGTCAAAGCGTTTCGCCGTTTGCGGAAGAAGTCTGATGTAGAACAAGTAGCAGAAGCATACATGCTCAAGAGGGATCACCCGAAATTCAAAGGCAACTGAATTTCGGCAACCGGGGCATCGAAGTCGGAATGCCGCGAAACTCACCGAGTCAAAGCGTTTCGCCGTTTGCGGAAGAAAGTCTGATGTAGAACAAGTAGCAGAAGCATACATGCTCAAGAGGGATCACCCGAAATTCAAAGGCAACTGAATTTCGGCAACCGGGGCATCGAAGTCGGAATGCCGCGAAACTCACCGAGTCAAAGCGTTTCGCCGTTTGCGGAAGAAAGTCTGATGTAGAACAAGTAGCAGAAGCATACATGCTCAAGAGGGATCACCCGAAATTCAAAGGCAACTGAATTTCGGCAACCGGGGCATCGAAGTCGGAATGCCGCGAAACTCACCGAGTCAAAGCGTTTCGCCGTTTGCGGAAGAAGTCTGATGTAGAACAAGTAGCAGAAGCATACATGCTCAAGAGGGATCACCCGAAATTCAAAGGCAACTGAATTTCGGCAACCGGGGCATCGAAGTCGGAATGCCGCGAAACTCACCGAGTCAAAGCGTTTCGCCGTTTGCGGAAGAAAGTCTGATGTAGAACAAGTAGCAGAAGCATACATGCTCAAGAGGGATCACCCGAAATTCAAAGGCAACTGAATTTCGGCAACCGGGGCATCGAAGTCGGAATGCCGCGAAACTCACCGAGTCAAAGCGTTTCGCCGTTTGCGGAAGAAAGTCTGATGTAGAACAAGTAGCAGAAGCATACATGCTCAAGAGGGATCACCCGAAATTCAAAGGCAACTGAATTTCGGCAACCGGGGCATCGAAGTCGGAATGCCGCGAAACTCACCGAGTCAAAGCGTTTCGCCGTTTGCGGAAGAAAGTCTGATGTAGAACAAGTAGCAGAAGCATACATGCTCAAGAGGGATCACCCGAAATTCAAAGGCAACTGAATTTCGGCAACCGGGGCATCGAAGTCGGAATGCCGCGAAACTCACCGAGTCAAAGCGTTTCGCCGTTTGCGGAAGAAAGTCTGATGTAGAACAAGTAGCAGAAGCATACATGCTCAAGAGGGATCACCCGAAATTCAAAGGCAACTGAATTTCGGCAACCGGGGCATCGAAGTCGGAATGCCGCGAAACTCACCGAGTCAAAGCGTTTCGCCGTTTGCGGAAGAAAGTCTGATGTAGAACAAGTAGCAGAAGCATACATGCTCAAGAGGGATCACCCGAAATTCAAAGGCAACTGAATTTCGGCAACCGGGGCATCGAAGTCGGAATGCCGCGAAACTCACCGAGTCAAAGCGTTTCGCCGTTTGCGGAAGAAAGTCTGATGTAGAACAAGTAGCAGAAGCATACATGCTCAAGAGGGATCACCCGAAATTCAAAGGCAACTGAATTTCGGCAACCGGGGCATCGAAGTCGGAATGCCGCGAAACTCACCGAGTCAAAGCGTTTCGCCGTTTGCGGAAGAAAGTCTGATGTAGAACAAGTAGCAGAAGCATACATGCTCAAGAGGGATCACCCGAAATTCAAAGGCAACTGAATTTCGGCAACCGGGCATCGAAGTCGGAATGCCGCGAAACTCACCGAGTCAAAGCGTTTCGCCGTTTGCGGAAGAAGTCTGATGTAGAACAAGTAGCAGAAGCATACATGCTCAAGAGGGATCACCCGAAATTCAAAGGCAACTGAATTTCGGCAACCGGGGCATCGAAGTCGGAATGCCGCGAAACTCACCGAGTCAAAGCGTTTCGCCGTTTGCGGAAGAAGTCTGATGTAGAACAAGTAGCAGAAGCATACATGCTCAAGAGGGATCACCCGAAATTCAAAGGCAACTGAATTTCGGCAACCGGGCATCGAAGTCGGAATGCCGCGAAACTCACCGAGTCAAAGCGTTTCGCCGTTTGCGGAAGAAAGTCTGATGTAGAACAAGTAGCAGAAGCATACATGCTCAAGAGGGATCACCCGAAATTCAAAGGCAACTGAATTTCGGCAACCGGGCATCGAAGTCGGAATGCCGCGAAACTCACCGAGTCAAAGCGTTTCGCCGTTTGCGGAAGAAAGTCTGATGTAGAACAAGTAGCAGAAGCATACATGCTCAAGAGGGATCACCCGAAATTCAAAGGCAACTGAATTTCGGCAACCGGGGCATCGAAGTCGGAATGCCGCGAAACTCACCGAGTCAAAGCGTTTCGCCGTTTGCGGAAGAAGTCTGATGTAGAACAAGTAGCAGAAGCATACATGCTCAAGAGGGATCACCCGAAATTCAAAGGCAACTGAATTTCGGCAACCGGGCATCGAAGTCGGAATGCCGCGAAACTCACCGAGTCAAAGCGTTTCGCCGTTTGCGGAAGAAAGTCTGATGTAGAACAAGTAGCAGAAGCATACATGCTCAAGAGGGATCACCCGAAATTCAAAGGCAACTGAATTTCGGCAACCGGGCATCGAAGTCGGAATGCCGCGAAACTCACCGAGTCAAAGCGTTTCGCCGTTTGCGGAAGAAAGTCTGATGTAGAACAAGTAGCAGAAGCATACATGCTCAAGAGGGATCACCCGAAATTCAAAGGCAACTGAATTTCGGCAACCGGGGCATCGAAGTCGGAATGCCGCGAAACTCACCGAGTCAAAGCGTTTCGCCGTTTGCGGAAGAAGTCTGATGTAGAACAAGTAGCAGAAGCATACATGCTCAAGAGGGATCACCCGAAATTCAAAGGCAACTGAATTTCGGCAACCGGGCATCGAAGTCGGAATGCCGCGAAACTCACCGAGTCAAAGCGTTTCGCCGTTTGCGGAAGAAGTCTGATGTAGAACAAGTAGCAGAAGCATACATGCTCAAGAGGGATCACCCGAAATTCAAAGGCAACTGAATTTCGGCAACCGGGGCATCGAAGTCGGAATGCCGCGAAACTCACCGAGTCAAAGCGTTTCGCCGTTTGCGGAAGAAAGTCTGATGTAGAACAAGTAGCAGAAGCATACATGCTCAAGAGGGATCACCCGAAATTCAAAGGCAACTGAATTTCGGCAACCGGGGCATCGAAGTCGGAATGCCGCGAAACTCACCGAGTCAAAGCGTTTCGCCGTTTGCGGAAGAAAGTCTGATGTAGAACAAGTAGCAGAAGCATACATGCTCAAGAGGGATCACCCGAAATTCAAAGGCAACTGAATTTCGGCAACCGGGGCATCGAAGTCGGAATGCCGCGAAACTCACCGAGTCAAAGCGTTTCGCCGTTTGCGGAAGAAAGTCTGATGTAGAACAAGTAGCAGAAGCATACATGCTCAAGAGGGATCACCCGAAATTCAAAGGCAACTGAATTTCGGCAACCGGGGCATCGAAGTCGGAATGCCGCGAAACTCACCGAGTCAAAGCGTTTCGCCGTTTGCGGAAGAAAGTCTGATGTAGAACAAGTAGCAGAAGCATACATGCTCAAGAGGGATCACCCGAAATTCAAAGGCAACTGAATTTCGGCAACCGGGGCATCGAAGTCGGAATGCCGCGAAACTCACCGAGTCAAAGCGTTTCGCCGTTTGCGGAAGAAAGTCTGATGTAGAACAAGTAGCAGAAGCATACATGCTCAAGAGGGATCACCCGAAATTCAAAGGCAACTGAATTTCGGCAACCGGGGCATCGAAGTCGGAATGCCGCGAAACTCACCGAGTCAAAGCGTTTCGCCGTTTGCGGAAGAAAGTCTGATGTAGAACAAGTAGCAGAAGCATACATGCTCAAGAGGGATCACCCGAAATTCAAAGGCAACTGAATTTCGGCAACCGGGGCATCGAAGTCGGAATGCCGCGAAACTCACCGAGTCAAAGCGTTTCGCCGTTTGCGGAAGAAAGTCTGATGTAGAACAAGTAGCAGAAGCATACATGCTCAAGAGGGATCACCCGAAATTCAAAGGCAACTGAATTTCGGCAACCGGGGCATCGAAGTCGGAATGCCGCGAAACTCACCGAGTCAAAGCGTTTCGCCGTTTGCGGAAGAAAGTCTGATGTAGAACAAGTAGCAGAAGCATACATGCTCAAGAGGGATCACCCGAAATTCAAAGGCAACTGAATTTCGGCAACCGGGGCATCGAAGTCGGAATGCCGCGAAACTCACCGAGTCAAAGCGTTTCGCCGTTTGCGGAAGAAAGTCTGATGTAGAACAAGTAGCAGAAGCATACATGCTCAAGAGGGATCACCCGAAATTCAAAGGCAACTGAATTTCGGCAACCGGGCATCGAAGTCGGAATGCCGCGAAACTCACCGAGTCAAAGCGTTTCGCCGTTTGCGGAAGAAAGTCTGATGTAGAACAAGTAGCAGAAGCATACATGCTCAAGAGGGATCACCCGAAATTCAAAGGCAACTGAATTTCGGCAACCGGGGCATCGAAGTCGGAATGCCGCGAAACTCACCGAGTCAAAGCGTTTCGCCGTTTGCGGAAGAAAGTCTGATGTAGAACAAGTAGCAGAAGCATACATGCTCAAGAGGGATCACCCGAAATTCAAAGGCAACTGAATTTCGGCAACCGGGGCATCGAAGTCGGAATGCCGCGAAACTCACCGAGTCAAAGCGTTTCGCCGTTTGCGGAAGAAAGTCTGATGTAGAACAAGTAGCAGAAGCATACATGCTCAAGAGGGATCACCCGAAATTCAAAGGCAACTGAATTTCGGCAACCGGGGCATCGAAGTCGGAATGCCGCGAAACTCACCGAGTCAAAGCGTTTCGCCGTTTGCGGAAGAAAGTCTGATGTAGAACAAGTAGCAGAAGCATACATGCTCAAGAGGGATCACCCGAAATTCAAAGGCAACTGAATTTCGGCAACCGGGGCATCGAAGTCGGAATGCCGCGAAACTCACCGAGTCAAAGCGTTTCGCCGTTTGCGGAAGAAGTCTGATGTAGAACAAGTAGCAGAAGCATACATGCTCAAGAGGGATCACCCGAAATTCAAAGGCAACTGAATTTCGGCAACCGGGCATCGAAGTCGGAATGCCGCGAAACTCACCGAGTCAAAGCGTTTCGCCGTTTGCGGAAGAAAGTCTGATGTAGAACAAGTAGCAGAAGCATACATGCTCAAGAGGGATCACCCGAAATTCAAAGGCAACTGAATTTCGGCAACCGGGGCATCGAAGTCGGAATGCCGCGAAACTCACCGAGTCAAAGCGTTTCGCCGTTTGCGGAAGAAAGTCTGATGTAGAACAAGTAGCAGAAGCATACATGCTCAAGAGGGATCACCCGAAATTCAAAGGCAACTGAATTTCGGCAACCGGGCATCGAAGTCGGAATGCCGCGAAACTCACCGAGTCAAAGCGTTTCGCCGTTTGCGGAAGAAAGTCTGATGTAGAACAAGTAGCAGAAGCATACATGCTCAAGAGGGATCACCCGAAATTCAAAGGCAACTGAATTTCGGCAACCGGGGCATCGAAGTCGGAATGCCGCGAAACTCACCGAGTCAAAGCGTTTCGCCGTTTGCGGAAGAAGTCTGATGTAGAACAAGTAGCAGAAGCATACATGCTCAAGAGGGATCACCCGAAATTCAAAGGCAACTGAATTTCGGCAACGGGGCATCGAAGTCGGAATGCCGCGAAACTCACCGAGTCAAAGCGTTTCGCCGTTTGCGGAAGAAAGTCTGATGTAGAACAAGTAGCAGAAGCATACATGCTCAAGAGGGATCACCCGAAATTCAAAGGCAACTGAATTTCGGCAACCGGGGCATCGAAGTCGGAATGCCGCGAAACTCACCGAGTCAAAGCGTTTCGCCGTTTGCGGAAGAAGTCTGATGTAGAACAAGTAGCAGAAGCATACATGCTCAAGAGGGATCACCCGAAATTCAAAGGCAACTGAATTTCGGCAACCGGGGCATCGAAGTCGGAATGCCGCGAAACTCACCGAGTCAAAGCGTTTCGCCGTTTGCGGAAGAAAGTCTGATGTAGAACAAGTAGCAGAAGCATACATGCTCAAGAGGGATCACCCGAAATTCAAAGGCAACTGAATTTCGGCAACCGGGGCATCGAAGTCGGAATGCCGCGAAACTCACCGAGTCAAAGCGTTTCGCCGTTTGCGGAAGAAAGTCTGATGTAGAACAAGTAGCAGAAGCATACATGCTCAAGAGGGATCACCCGAAATTCAAAGGCAACTGAATTTCGGCAACCGGGGCATCGAAGTCGGAATGCCGCGAAACTCACCGAGTCAAAGCGTTTCGCCGTTTGCGGAAGAAAGTCTGATGTAGAACAAGTAGCAGAAGCATACATGCTCAAGAGGGATCACCCGAAATTCAAAGGCAACTGAATTTCGGCAACCGGGCATCGAAGTCGGAATGCCGCGAAACTCACCGAGTCAAAGCGTTTCGCCGTTTGCGGAAGAAAGTCTGATGTAGAACAAGTAGCAGAAGCATACATGCTCAAGAGGGATCACCCGAAATTCAAAGGCAACTGAATTTCGGCAACCGGGGCATCGAAGTCGGAATGCCGCGAAACTCACCGAGTCAAAGCGTTTCGCCGTTTGGGGAAGAAAGTCTGATGTAGAACAAGTAGCAGAAGCATACATGCTCAAGAGGGATCACCCGAAATTCAAAGGCAACTGAATTTCGGCAACCGGGCATCGAAGTCGGAATGCCGCGAAACTCACCGAGTCAAAGCGTTTCGCCGTTTGCGGAAGAAAGTCTGATGTAGAACAAGTAGCAGAAGCATACATGCTCAAGAGGGATCACCCGAAATTCAAAGGCAACTGAATTTCGGCAACCGGGGCATCGAAGTCGGAATGCCGCGAAACTCACTGAGTCAAAGCGTTTCGCCGTTTGCGGAAGAAAGTCTGATGTAGAACAAGTAGCAGAAGCATACATGCTCAAGAGGGATCACCCGAAATTCAAAGGCAACTGAATTTCGGCAAAACCTGCATCGATGTCGGAATGCCGCGAAACTCACCGAGTCAAAGCGTTTCGCCGTTTGCGGAAGAAAGTATGATGTAGAACAAGTAGCAGAAGCATACATGCTCAAGAGGGATCACCCGAAATTCAAAGGCAACTGAATTTCGGCAACCGGGGCATCGAAGGCGGAATGCCGCGAAACTCACCGAGTCAAAGCGTTTCGCCGTTTGCGGAAGACAGTCTGATGTAGAACAAGTAGCAGAAGCATACATGCTCAAGAGGGATCACCCGAAATTCAAAGGCAACTGAATTTCGGCAACCGGGGCATCGAAGTCGGAATGCCGCGAAACTCACCGAGTCAAAGCGTTTCGCCGTTTGCGGAAGAAGTCTGATGTAGAACAAGTAGCAGAAGCATACATGCTCAAGAGGGATCACCCGAAATTCAAAGGCAACTGAATTTCGGCAACCGGGGCATCGAAGTCGGAATGCCGCGAAACTCACCGAGTCAAAGCGTTTCGCCGTTTGCGGAAGAAGTCTGATGTAGAACAAGTAGCAGAAGCATACATGCTCAAGAGGGATCACCCGAAATTCAAAGGCAACTGAATTTCGGCAACGGGGCATCGAAGTCGGAATGCCGCGAAACTCACCGAGTCAAAGCGTTTCGCCGTTTGCGGAAGAAGTCTGATGTAGAACAAGTAGCAGAAGCATACATGCTCAAGAGGGATCACCCGAAATTCAAAGGCAACTGAATTTCGGCAACCGGGCATCGAAGTCGGAATGCCGCGAAACTCACCGAGTCAAAGCGTTTCGCCGTTTGCGGAAGAAAGTCTGATGTAGAACAAGTAGCAGAAGCATACATGCTCAAGAGGGATCACCCGAAATTCAAAGGCAACTGAATTTCGGCAACCGGGCATCGAAGTCGGAATGCCGCGAAACTCACCGAGTCAAAGCGTTTCGCCGTTTGCGGAAGAAAGTCTGATGTAGAACAAGTAGCAGAAGCATACATGCTCAAGAGGGATCACCCGAAATTCAAAGGCAACTGAATTTCGGCAAACGGGGCATCGAAGTCGGAATGCCGCGAAACTCACCGAGTCAAAGCGTTTCGCCGTTTGCGGAAGAAAGTCTGATGTAGAACAAGTAGCAGAAGCATACATGCTCAAGAGGGATCACCCGAAATTCAAAGGCAACTGAATTTCGGCAACCGGGCATCGAAGTCGGAATGCCGCGAAACTCACCGAGTCAAAGCGTTTCGCCGTTTGCGGAAGAAAGTCTGATGTAGAACAAGTAGCAGAAGCATACATGCTCAAGAGGGATCACCCGAAATTCAAAGGCAACTGAATTTCGGCAACCGGGCATCGAAGTCGGAATGCCGCGAAACTCACCGAGTCAAAGCGTTTCGCCGTTTGCGGAAGAAAGTCTGATGTAGAACAAGTAGCAGAAGCATACATGCTCAAGAGGGATCACCCGAAATTCAAAGGCAACTGAATTTCGGCAACCGGGGCATCGAAGTCGGAATGCCGCGAAACTCACCGAGTCAAAGCGTTTCGCCGTTTGCGGAAGAAAGTCTGATGTAGAACAAGTAGCAGAAGCATACATGCTCAAGAGGGATCACCCGAAATTCAAAGGCAACTGAATTTCGGCAACCGGGCATCGAAGTCGGAATGCCGCGAAACTCACCGAGTCAAAGCGTTTCGCCGTTTGCGGAAGAAAGTCTGATGTAGAACAAGTAGCAGAAGCATACATGCTCAAGAGGGATCACCCGAAATTCAAAGGCAACTGAATTTCGGCAACGGGGCATCGAAGTCGGAATGCCGCGAAACTCACCGAGTCAAAGCGTTTCGCCGTTTGCGGAAGAAAGTCTGATGTAGAACAAGTAGCAGAAGCATACATGCTCAAGAGGGATCACCCGAAATTCAAAGGCAACTGAATTTCGGCAACCGGGGCATCGAAGTCGGAATGCCGCGAAACTCACCGAGTCAAAGCGTTTCGCCGTTTGCGGAAGAAGTTGATGTAGAACAAGTAGCAGAAGCATACATGCTCAAGAGGGATCACCCGAAATTCAAAGGCAACTGAATTTCGGCAACCGGGGCATCGAAGTCGGAATGCCGCGAAACTCACCGAGTCAAAGCGTTTCGCCGTTTGCGGAAGAAGTCTGATGTAGAACAAGTAGCAGAAGCATACATGCTCAAGAGGGATCACCCGAAATTCAAAGGCAACTGAATTTCGGCAACCGGGCATCGAAGTCGGAATGCCGCGAAACTCACCGAGTCAAAGCGTTTCGCCGTTTGCGGAAGAAGTCTGATGTAGAACAAGTAGCAGAAGCATACATGCTCAAGAGGGATCACCCGAAATTCAAAGGCAACTGAATTTCGGCAACCGGGGCATCGAAGTCGGAATGCCGCGAAACTCACCGAGTCAAAGCGTTTCGCCGTTTGCGGAAGAAGTCTGATGTAGAACAAGTAGCAGAAGCATACATGCTCAAGAGGGATCACCCGAAATTCAAAGGCAACTGAATTTCGGCAACCGGGGCATCGAAGTCGGAATGCCGCGAAACTCACCGAGTCAAAGCGTTTCGCCGTTTGCGGAAGAAAGTCTGATGTAGAACAAGTAGCAGAAGCATACATGCTCAAGAGGGATCACCCGAAATTCAAAGGCAACTGAATTTCGGCAACCGGGCATCGAAGTCGGAATGCCGCGAAACTCACCGAGTCAAAGCGTTTCGCCGTTTGCGGAAGAAGTCTGATGTAGAACAAGTAGCAGAAGCATACATGCTCAAGAGGGATCACCCGAAATTCAAAGGCAACTGAATTTCGGCAAACGGGGCATCGAAGTCGGAATGCCGCGAAACTCACCGAGTCAAAGCGTTTCGCCGTTTGCGGAAGAAGTCTGATGTAGAACAAGTAGCAGAAGCATACATGCTCAAGAGGGATCACCCGAAATTCAAAGGCAACTGAATTTCGGCAACCGGGGCATCGAAGTCGGAATGCCGCGAAACTCACCGAGTCAAAGCGTTTCGCCGTTTGCGGAAGAAGTCTGATGTAGAACAAGTAGCAGAAGCATACATGCTCAAGAGGGATCACCCGAAATTCAAAGGCAACTGAATTTCGGCAACCGGGGCATCGAAGTCGGAATGCCGCGAAACTCACCGAGTCAAAGCGTTTCGCCGTTTGCGGAAGAAAGTCTGATGTAGAACAAGTAGCAGAAGCATACATGCTCAAGAGGGATCACCCGAAATTCAAAGGCAACTGAATTTCGGCAACCGGGCATCGAAGTCGGAATGCCGCGAAACTCACCGAGTCAAAGCGTTTCGCCGTTTGCGGAAGAAGTCTGATGTAGAACAAGTAGCAGAAGCATACATGCTCAAGAGGGATCACCCGAAATTCAAAGGCAACTGAATTTCGGCAACCGGGGCATCGAAGTCGGAATGCCGCGAAACTCACCGAGTCAAAGCGTTTCGCCGTTTGCGGAAGAAGTCTGATGTAGAACAAGTAGCAGAAGCATACATGCTCAAGAGGGATCACCCGAAATTCAAAGGCAACTGAATTTCGGCAACCGGGGCATCGAAGTCGGAATGCCGCGAAACTCACCGAGTCAAAGCGTTTCGCCGTTTGCGGAAGAAGTCTGATGTAGAACAAGTAGCAGAAGCATACATGCTCAAGAGGGATCACCCGAAATTCAAAGGCAACTGAATTTCGGCAACCGGGCATCGAAGTCGGAATGCCGCGAAACTCACCGAGTCAAAGCGTTTCGCCGTTTGCGGAAGAAAGTCTGATGTAGAACAAGTAGCAGAAGCATACATGCTCAAGAGGGATCACCCGAAATTCAAAGGCAACTGAATTTCGGCAACCGGGCATCGAAGTCGGAATGCCGCGAAACTCACCGAGTCAAAGCGTTTCGCCGTTTGCGGAAGAAGTCTGATGTAGAACAAGTAGCAGAAGCATACATGCTCAAGAGGGATCACCCGAAATTCAAAGGCAACTGAATTTCGGCAACCGGGGCATCGAAGTCGGAATGCCGCGAAACTCACCGAGTCAAAGCGTTTCGCCGTTTGCGGAAGAAGTCTGATGTAGAACAAGTAGCAGAAGCATACATGCTCAAGAGGGATCACCCGAAATTCAAAGGCAACTGAATTTCGGCAACCGGGCATCGAAGTCGGAATGCCGCGAAACTCACCGAGTCAAAGCGTTTCGCCGTTTGCGGAAGAAAGTCTGATGTAGAACAAGTAGCAGAAGCATACATGCTCAAGAGGGATCACCCGAAATTCAAAGGCAACTGAATTTCGGCAACCGGGGCATCGAAGTCGGAATGCCGCGAAACTCACCGAGTCAAAGCGTTTCGCCGTTTGCGGAAGAAGTCTGATGTAGAACAAGTAGCAGAAGCATACATGCTCAAGAGGGATCACCCGAAATTCAAAGGCAACTGAATTTCGGCAACCGGGGCATCGAAGTCGGAATGCCGCGAAACTCACCGAGTCAAAGCGTTTCGCCGTTTGCGGAAGAAGTCTGATGTAGAACAAGTAGCAGAAGCATACATGCTCAAGAGGGATCACCCGAAATTCAAAGGCAACTGAATTTCGGCAACGGGGCATCGAAGTCGGAATGCCGCGAAACTCACCGAGTCAAAGCGTTTCGCCGTTTGCGGAAGAAGTCTGATGTAGAACAAGTAGCAGAAGCATACATGCTCAAGAGGGATCACCCGAAATTCAAAGGCAACTGAATTTCGGCAACCGGGGCATCGAAGTCGGAATGCCGCGAAACTCACCGAGTCAAAGCGTTTCGCCGTTTGCGGAAGAAAGTCTGATGTAGAACAAGTAGCAGAAGCATACATGCTCAAGAGGGATCACCCGAAATTCAAAGGCAACTGAATTTCGGCAACCGGGGCATCGAAGTCGGAATGCCGCGAAACTCACCGAGTCAAAGCGTTTCGCCGTTTGCGGAAGAAGTCTGATGTAGAACAAGTAGCAGAAGCATACATGCTCAAGAGGGATCACCCGAAATTCAAAGGCAACTGAATTTCGGCAACCGGGCATCGAAGTCGGAATGCCGCGAAACTCACCGAGTCAAAGCGTTTCGCCGTTTGCGGAAGAAAGTCTGATGTAGAACAAGTAGCAGAAGCATACATGCTCAAGAGGGATCACCCGAAATTCAAAGGCAACTGAATTTCGGCAACCGGGGCATCGAAGTCGGAATGCCGCGAAACTCACCGAGTCAAAGCGTTTCGCCGTTTGCGGAAGAAAGTCTGATGTAGAACAAGTAGCAGAAGCATACATGCTCAAGAGGGATCACCCGAAATTCAAAGGCAACTGAATTTCGGCAACCGGGGCATCGAAGTCGGAATGCCGCGAAACTCACCGAGTCAAAGCGTTTCGCCGTTTGCGGAAGAAAGTCTGATGTAGAACAAGTAGCAGAAGCATACATGCTCAAGAGGGATCACCCGAAATTCAAAGGCAACTGAATTTCGGCAACCGGGCATCGAAGTCGGAATGCCGCGAAACTCACCGAGTCAAAGCGTTTCGCCGTTTGCGGAAGAAAGTCTGATGTAGAACAAGTAGCAGAAGCATACATGCTCAAGAGGGATCACCCGAAATTCAAAGGCAACTGAATTTCGGCAACCGGGGCATCGAAGTCGGAATGCCGCGAAACTCACCGAGTCAAAGCGTTTCGCCGTTTGCGGAAGAAGTCTGATGTAGAACAAGTAGCAGAAGCATACATGCTCAAGAGGGATCACCCGAAATTCAAAGGCAACTGAATTTCGGCAACCGGGGCATCGAAGTCGGAATGCCGCGAAACTCACCGAGTCAAAGCGTTTCGCCGTTTGCGGAAGAAGTATGATGTAGAACAAGTAGCAGAAGCATACATGCTCAAGAGGGATCACCCGAAATTCAAAGGCAACTGAATTTCGGCAACCGGGCATCGAAGTCGGAATGCCGCGAAACTCACCGAGTCAAAGCGTTTCGCCGTTTGCGGAAGAAGTCTGATGTAGAACAAGTAGCAGAAGCATACATGCTCAAGAGGGATCACCCGAAATTCAAAGGCAACTGAATTTCGGCAACCGGGGCATCGAAGTCGGAATGCCGCGAAACTCACCGAGTCAAAGCGTTTCGCCGTTTGCGGAAGAAGTCTGATGTAGAACAAGTAGCAGAAGCATACATGCTCAAGAGGGATCACCCGAAATTCAAAGGCAACTGAATTTCGGCAACCGGGGCATCGAAGTCGGAATGCCGCGAAACTCACCGAGTCAAAGCGTTTCGCCGTTTGCGGAAGAAGTCTGATGTAGAACAAGTAGCAGAAGCATACATGCTCAAGAGGGATCACCCGAAATTCAAAGGCAACTGAATTTCGGCAACGGGGCATCGAAGTCGGAATGCCGCGAAACTCACCGAGTCAAAGCGTTTCGCCGTTTGCGGAAGAAGTTGATGTAGAACAAGTAGCAGAAGCATACATGCTCAAGAGGGATCACCCGAAATTCAAAGGCAACTGAATTTCGGCAACCGGGGCATCGAAGTCGGAATGCCGCGAAACTCACGAGTCAAAGCGTTTCGCCGTTTGCGGAAAAGTGTGATGTAGAACAAGTAGCAGAAGCATACATGCTCAAGAGGGATCACCCGAAATTCAAAGGCAACTGAATTTCGGCAACCGGGGCATCGAAGTCGGAATGCCGCGAAACTCACCGAGTCAAAGCGTTTCGCCGTTTGCGGAAGAAGTCTGATGTAGAACAAGTAGCAGAAGCATACATGCTCAAGAGGGATCACCCGAAATTCAAAGGCAACTGAATTTCGGCAACCGGGGCATCGAAGTCGGAATGCCGCGAAACTCACCGAGTCAAAGCGTTTCGCTGTTTGCGGAAGAAAGTCTGATGTAGAACAAGTAGCAGAAGCATACATGCTCAAGAGGGATCACCCGAAATTCAAAGGCAACTGAATTTCGGCAACGGGGCATCGAAGTCGGAATGCCGCGAAACTCACCGAGTCAAAGCGTTTCGCCGTTTGCGGAAGAAGTCTGATGTAGAACAAGTAGCAGAAGCATACATGCTCAAAGGGATCACCCGAAATTCAAAGGCAACTGAATTTCGGCAAACGGGCATCGAAGTCGGAATGCCGCGAAACTCACCGAGTCAAAGCGTTTCGCCGTTTGCGGAAGAAGTCTGATGTAGAACAAGTAGCAGAGCATACATGCTCAAGAGGGATCACCCGAAATTCAAAGGCAACTGAATTTCGGCAACCGGGCATCGAAGTCGGAATGCCGCGAAACTCACCGAGTCAAAGCGTTTCGCCGTTTGCGGGGAAAAGTCTGATGTAGAACAAGTAGCAGAAGCATACATGCTCAAGAGGGATCACCCGAAATTCAAAGGCAACTGAATTTCGGCAACCGGGGCATCGAAGTCGGAATGCCGCGAACTCACCGAGTCAAAGCGTTTCGCCGTTTGCGGAAGAAGTCTGATGTAGAACAAGTAGCAGAAGCATACATGCTCAAGAGGGATCACCCGAAATTCAAAGGCAACTGAATTTCGGCAACCGGGGCATCGAAGTCGGAATGCCGCGAAACTCACCGAGTCAAAGCGTTTCGCCGTTTGCGGAAGAAAGTCTGATGTAGAACAAGTAGCAGAAGCATACATGCTCAAGAGGGATCACCCGAAATTCAAAGGCAACTGAATTTCGGCAACCGGGCATCGAAGTCGGAATGCCGCGAAACTCACCGAGTCAAAGCGTTTCACGTTTGCGGAAGAAAGTCTGATGTAGAACAAGTAGCAGAAGCATACATGCTCAAGAGGGATCACCCGAAATTCAAAGGCAACTGAATTTCGGCAAACGGGCATCGAAGTCGGAATGCCGCGAAACTCACCGAGTCAAAGCGTTTCGCCGTTTGCGGAAGAAAGTCTGATGTAGAACAAGTAGCAGAAGCATACATGCTCAAGAGGGATCACCCGAAATTCAAAGGCAACTGAATTTCGGCAACCGGGCATCGAAGTCGGAATCGCGAAACTCACCGAGTCAAAGCGTTTCGCCGTTTGCGGAAGAAAGTCTGATGTAGAACAAGTAGCAGAAGCATACATGCTCAAGAGGGATCACCCGAAATTCAAAGGCAACTGAATTTCGGCAACCGGGCATCGAAGTCGGAATGCCGCGAAACTCACCGAGTCAAAGCGTTTCGCGTTTGCGGAAGAAGTCTGATGTAGAACAAGTAGCAGAAGCATACATGCTCAAGAGGGATCACCCGAAATTCAAAGGCAACTGAATTTCGGCAACCGGGCATCGAAGTCGGAATGCCGCGAAACTCAACGAGTCAAAGCGTTTCGCCTTTGCGGAAGAAAGTATGATGTAGAACAAGTAGCAGAAGCATACATGCTCAAGAGGGATCACCGAAATTCAAAGGCAACTGAATTTCGGCAAACGGGGCATCGAAGTCGGAATGCCGCGAAACTCATCGAGTCAAAGCGTTTCGCCGTTTGCGGAAGAAGTATGATGTAGAACAAGTAGCAGAAGCATACATGCTCAAGAGGGATCACCCGAAATTCAAAGGCAACTGAATTTCGGCAAACGGCATCGAAGTCGGATGCCGCGAACTAC
>CM055351.1:2189936-2206864 GCA_029228515.1 Populus alba x Populus x berolinensis | reverse complement strand
TTGCGGAAGAAGTGTGATGTAGAACAAGTAGCAGAAGCATACATGCTCAAGAGGGATCACCCGAAATTCAAAGGCAACTGAATTTCGGCAACCGGGGCATCGAAGTCGGAATGCCGCGAAACTCACCGAGTCAAAGCGTTTCGCCGTTTGCGGAAGGAAGATGTGATGTAGAACAAGTAGCAGAAGCATACATGCTCAAGAGGGATCACCCGAAATTCAAAGGCAACTGAATTTCGGCAACCGGGGCATCGAAGTCGGAATGCCGCGAAACTCACCGAGTCAAAGCGTTTCGCCGTTTGCGGAAGAAGTCTGATGTAGAACAAGTAGCAGAAGCATACATGCTCAAGAGGGATCACCCGAAATTCAAAGGCAACTGAATTTCGGCAACCGGGGCATCGAAGTCGGAATGCCGCGAAACTCACCGAGTCAAAGCGTTTCGCCGTTTGCGGAAGAAGTGTGATGTAGAACAAGTAGCAGAAGCATACATGCTCAAGAGGGATCACCCGAAATTCAAAGGCAACTGAATTTCGGCAAACGGGGCATCGAAGTCGGAATGCCGCGAAACTCACCGAGTCAAAGCGTTTCGCCGTTTGCGGAAGGAAGTCTGATGTAGAACAAGTAGCAGAAGCATACATGCTCAAGAGGGATCACCCGAAATTCAAAGGCAACTGAATTTCGGCAACCGGGGCATCGAAGTCGGAATGCCGCGAAACTCACCGAGTCAAAGCGTTTCGCCGTTTGCGGAAGGAAGTCTGATGTAGAACAAGTAGCAGAAGCATACATGCTCAAGAGGGATCACCCGAAATTCAAAGGCAACTGAATTTCGGCAACCGGGGCATCGAAGTCGGAATGCCGCGAAACTCACCGAGTCAAAGCGTTTCGCTGTTTGCGGAAGAAGTGTGATGTAGAACAAGTAGCAGAAGCATACATGCTCAAGAGGGATCACCCGAAATTCAAAGGCAACTGAATTTCGGCAACCGGGGCATCGAAGTCGGAATGCCGCGAAACTCACCGAGTCAAAGCGTTTCGCCGTTTGCGGAAGGAAGTCTGATGTAGAACAAGTAGCAGAAGCATACATGCTCAAGAGGGATCACCCGAAATTCAAAGGCAACTGAATTTCGGCAACCGGGGCATCGAAGTCGGAATGCCGCGAAACTCACCGAGTCAAAGCGTTTCGCCGTTTGCGGAAGAAGTCTGATGTAGAACAAGTAGCAGAAGCATACATGCTCAAGAGGGATCACCCGAAATTCAAAGGCAACTGAATTTCGGCAACCGGGGCATCGAAGTCGGAATGCCGCGAAACTCACCGAGTCAAAGCGTTTCGCGTTTGCGGAAGGAAGTGTGATGTAGAACAAGTAGCAGAAGCATACATGCTCAAGAGGGATCACCCGAAATTCAAAGGCAACTGAATTTCGGCAACCGGGGCATCGAAGTCGGAATGCCGCGAAACTCACCGAGTCAAAGCGTTTCGCCGTTTGCGGAAGAAGTCTGATGTAGAACAAGTAGCAGAAGCATACATGCTCAAGAGGGATCACCCGAAATTCAAAGGCAACTGAATTTCGGCAACCGGGGCATCGAAGTCGGAATGCCGCGAAACTCACCGAGTCAAAGCGTTTCGCTGTTTGCGGAAGAAGTCTGATGTAGAACAAGTAGCAGAAGCATACATGCTCAAGAGGGATCACCCGAAATTCAAAGGCAACTGAATTTCGGCAACCGGGGCATCGAAGTCGGAATGCCGCGAAACTCACCGAGTCAAAGCGTTTCGCCGTTTGCGGAAGGAAGTCTGATGTAGAACAAGTAGCAGAAGCATACATGCTCAAGAGGGATCACCCGAAATTCAAAGGCAACTGAATTTCGGCAACCGGGGCATCGAAGTCGGAATGCCGCGAAACTCACCGAGTCAAAGCGTTTCGCCGTTTGCGGAAGGAAGTGTGATGTAGAACAAGTAGCAGAAGCATACATGCTCAAGAGGGATCACCCGAAATTCAAAGGCAACTGAATTTCGGCAACCGGGGCATCGAAGTCGGAATGCCGCGAAACTCACCGAGTCAAAGCGTTTCGCCGTTTGCGGAAGGAAGTCTGATGTAGAACAAGTAGCAGAAGCATACATGCTCAAGAGGGATCACCCGAAATTCAAAGGCAACTGAATTTCGGCAACCGGGGCATCGAAGTCGGAATGCCGCGAAACTCACCGAGTCAAAGCGTTTCGCCTTTGCGGAAGAAGTCTGATGTAGAACAAGTAGCAGAAGCATACATGCTCAAGAGGGATCACCCGAAATTCAAAGGCAACTGAATTTCGGCAACGGGGCATCGAAGTCGGAATGCCGCGAAACTCACCGAGTCAAAGCGTTTCGCCGTTTGCGGAAGAAAGTCTGATGTAGAACAAGTAGCAGAAGCATACATGCTCAAGAGGGATCACCCGAAATTCAAAGGCAACTGAATTTCGGCAACCGGGGCATCGAAGTCGGAATGCCGCGAAACTCACCGAGTCAAAGCGTTTCGCCGTTTGCGGAAGAAGTCTGATGTAGAACAAGTAGCAGAAGCATACATGCTCAAGAGGGATCACCCGAAATTCAAAGGCAACTGAATTTCGGCAACCGGGGCATCGAAGTCGGAATGCCGCGAAACTCACCGAGTCAAAGCGTTTCGCCGTTTGCGGAAGAAGTCTGATGTAGAACAAGTAGCAGAAGCATACATGCTCAAGAGGGATCACCCGAAATTCAAAGGCAACTGAATTTCGGCAACCGGGGCATCGAAGTCGGAATGCCGCGAAACTCACCGAGTCAAAGCGTTTCCCGTTTGCGGAAGGAAGTCTGATGTAGAACAAGTAGCAGAAGCATACATGCTCAAGAGGGATCACCCGAAATTCAAAGGCAACTGAATTTCGGCAACCGGGGCATCGAAGTCGGAATGCCGCGAAACTCACCGAGTCAAAGCGTTTCGCCGTTTGCGGAAGAGAAGTCTGATGTAGAACAAGTAGCAGAAGCATACATGCTCAAGAGGGATCACCCGAAATTCAAAGGCAACTGAATTTCGGCAACCGGGGCATCGAAGTCGGAATGCCGCGAAACTCACCGAGTCAAAGCGTTTCGCCGTTTGCGGAAGGAAGTCTGATGTAGAACAAGTAGCAGAAGCATACATGCTCAAGAGGGATCACCCGAAATTCAAAGGCAACTGAATTTCGGCAACCGGGGCATCGAAGTCGGAATGCCGCGAAACTCACCGAGTCAAAGCGTTTCGCCGTTTGCGGAAGAAGTCTGATGTAGAACAAGTAGCAGAAGCATACATGCTCAAGAGGGATCACCCGAAATTCAAAGGCAACTGAATTTCGGCAACCGGGGCATCGAAGTCGGAATGCCGCGAAACTCACCGAGTCAAAGCGTTTCGCCGTTTGCGGAAGGAAGTCTGATGTAGAACAAGTAGCAGAAGCATACATGCTCAAGAGGGATCACCCGAAATTCAAAGGCAACTGAATTTCGGCAACCGGGGCATCGAAGTCGGAATGCCGCGAAACTCACCGAGTCAAAGCGTTTCGCCGTTTGCGGAAGGAAGTCTGATGTAGAACAAGTAGCAGAAGCATACATGCTCAAGAGGGATCACCCGAAATTCAAAGGCAACTGAATTTCGGCAACCGGGGCATCGAAGTCGGAATGCCGCGAAACTCACCGAGTCAAAGCGTTTCGCCGTTTGCGGAAGGAAGTCTGATGTAGAACAAGTAGCAGAAGCATACATGCTCAAGAGGGATCACCCGAAATTCAAAGGCAACTGAATTTCGGCAACCGGGCATCGAAGTCGGAATGCGCGAAACTCACCGAGTCAAAGCGTTTCGCCGTTTGCGGAAGGAAGTGTGATGTAGAACAAGTAGCAGAAGCATACATGCTCAAGAGGGATCACCCGAAATTCAAAGGCAACTGAATTTCGGCAACCGGGGCATCGAAGTCGGAATGCCGCGAAACTCACCGAGTCAAAGCGTTTCGCCGTTTGCGGAAGAAGTCTGATGTAGAACAAGTAGCAGAAGCATACATGCTCAAGAGGGATCACCCGAAATTCAAAGGCAACTGAATTTCGGCAACGGGGCATCGAAGTCGGAATGCCGCGAAACTCACCGAGTCAAAGCGTTTCGCCGTTTGCGGAAGAAGTCTGATGTAGAACAAGTAGCAGAAGCATACATGCTCAAGAGGGATCACCCGAAATTCAAAGGCAACTGAATTTCGGCAACCGGGGCATCGAAGTCGGAATGCCGCGAAACTCACCGAGTCAAAGCGTTTCGCCGTTTGCGGAAGGAAGTCTGATGTAGAACAAGTAGCAGAAGCATACATGCTCAAGAGGGATCACCCGAAATTCAAAGGCAACTGAATTTCGGCAACCGGCATCGAAGTCGGAATGCCGCGAAACTCACCGAGTCAAAGCGTTTCGCCGTTTGCGGAAGAAGTCTGATGTAGAACAAGTAGCAGAAGCATACATGCTCAAGAGGGATCACCCGAAATTCAAAGGCAACTGAATTTCGGCAACCGGGGCATCGAAGTCGGAATGCCGCGAAACTCACCGAGTCAAAGCGTTTCGCCGTTTGCGGAAGGAAGTCTGATGTAGAACAAGTAGCAGAAGCATACATGCTCAAGAGGGATCACCCGAAATTCAAAGGCAACTGAATTTCGGCAACCGGGGCATCGAAGTCGGAATGCCGCGAAACTCACCGAGTCAAAGCGTTTCGCCGTTTGCGGAAGGAAGTCTGATGTAGAACAAGTAGCAGAAGCATACATGCTCAAGAGGGATCACCCGAAATTCAAAGGCAACTGAATTTCGGCAACCGGGGCATCGAAGTCGGAATGCCGCGAAACTCACCGAGTCAAAGCGTTTCGCCGTTTGCGGAAGGAAGTCTGATGTAGAACAAGTAGCAGAAGCATACATGCTCAAGAGGGATCACCCGAAATTCAAAGGCAACTGAATTTCGGCAACCGGGGCATCGAAGTCGGAATGCCGCGAAACTCACCGAGTCAAAGCGTTTCGCCGTTTGCGGAAGAAGTCTGATGTAGAACAAGTAGCAGAAGCATACATGCTCAAGAGGGATCACCCGAAATTCAAAGGCAACTGAATTTCGGCAACCGGGGCATCGAAGTCGGAATGCCGCGAAACTCACCGAGTCAAAGCGTTTCGCCGTTTGCGGAAGAAGTCTGATGTAGAACAAGTAGCAGAAGCATACATGCTCAAGAGGGATCACCCGAAATTCAAAGGCAACTGAATTTCGGCAACCGGGGCATCGAAGTCGGAATGCCGCGAAACTCACCGAGTCAAAGCGTTTCGCCGTTTGCGGAGGAAGTCTGATGTAGAACAAGTAGCAGAAGCATACATGCTCAAGAGGGATCACCCGAAATTCAAAGGCAACTGAATTTCGGCAACCGGGCATCGAAGTCGGAATGCCGCGAAACTCACCGAGTCAAAGCGTTTCGCCGTTTGCGGAAGGAAGTCTGATGTAGAACAAGTAGCAGAAGCATACATGCTCAAGAGGGATCACCCGAAATTCAAAGGCAACTGAATTTCGGCAACCGGGGCATCGAAGTCGGAATGCCGCGAAACTCACCGAGTCAAAGCGTTTCGCCTTTGCGGAAGGAAGTCTGATGTAGAACAAGTAGCAGAAGCATACATGCTCAAGAGGGATCACCCGAAATTCAAAGGCAACTGAATTTCGGCAACCGGGGCATCGAAGTCGGAATGCCGCGAAACTCACCGAGTCAAAGCGTTTCGCCGTTTGCGGAAGGAAGTCTGATGTAGAACAAGTAGCAGAAGCATACATGCTCAAGAGGGATCACCCGAAATTCAAAGGCAACTGAATTTCGGCAACCGGGGCATCGAAGTCGGAATGCCGCGAAACTCACCGAGTCAAAGCGTTTCGCCGTTTGCGGAAGAAAGTCTGATGTAGAACAAGTAGCAGAAGCATACATGCTCAAGAGGGATCACCCGAAATTCAAAGGCAACTGAATTTCGGCAACGGGGCATCGAAGTCGGAATGCCGCGAAACTCACCGAGTCAAAGCGTTTCGCCGTTTGCGGAAGAAGTGTGATGTAGAACATGTGTAGCAGAAGCATACATGCTCAAGAGGGATCACCCGAAATTCAAAGGCAACTGAATTTCGGCAACGGGGCATCGAAGTCGGAATGCCGCGAAACTCACCGAGTCAAAGCGTTTCGCCGTTTGCGGAAGGAAGTGTGATGTAGAACAAGTAGCAGAAGCATACATGCTCAAGAGGGATCACCCGAAATTCAAAGGCAACTGAATTTCGGCAACCGGGGCATCGAAGTCGGAATGCCGCGAAACTCACCGAGTCAAAGCGTTTCGCCGTTTGCGGAAGAAAGTCTGATGTAGAACAAGTAGCAGAAGCATACATGCTCAAGAGGGATCACCCGAAATTCAAAGGCAACTGAATTTCGGCAACCGGGGCATCGAAGTCGGAATGCCGCGAAACTCACCGAGTCAAAGCGTTTCGCCGTTTGCGGAAGAAGTCTGATGTAGAACAAGTAGCAGAAGCATACATGCTCAAGAGGGATCACCCGAAATTCAAAGGCAACTGAATTTCGGCAACCGGGGCATCGAAGTCGGAATGCCGCGAAACTCACCGAGTCAAAGCGTTTCGCCGTTTGCGGAAGAAGTCTGATGTAGAACAAGTAGCAGAAGCATACATGCTCAAGAGGGATCACCCGAAATTCAAAGGCAACTGAATTTCGGCAACCGGGGCATCGAAGTCGGAATGCCGCGAAACTCACCGAGTCAAAGCGTTTCGCCGTTTGCGGAAGGAAGTGTGATGTAGAACAAGTAGCAGAAGCATACATGCTCAAGAGGGATCACCCGAAATTCAAAGGCAACTGAATTTCGGCAACCGGGGCATCGAAGTCGGAATGCCGCGAAACTCACCGAGTCAAAGCGTTTCGCCGTTTGCGGAAGAAGTCTGATGTAGAACAAGTAGCAGAAGCATACATGCTCAAGAGGGATCACCCGAAATTCAAAGGCAACTGAATTTCGGCAACCGGGGCATCGAAGTCGGAATGCCGCGAAACTCACCGAGTCAAAGCGTTTCGCCGTTTGCGGAAGAAGTCTGATGTAGAACAAGTAGCAGAAGCATACATGCTCAAGAGGGATCACCCGAAATTCAAAGGCAACTGAATTTCGGCAACCGGGGCATCGAAGTCGGAATGCCGCGAAACTCACCGAGTCAAAGCGTTTCGCCGTTTGCGGAAGGAAGTCTGATGTAGAACAAGTAGCAGAAGCATACATGCTCAAGAGGGATCACCCGAAATTCAAAGGCAACTGAATTTCGGCAACGGGGCATCGAAGTCGGAATGCCGCGAAACTCACCGAGTCAAAGCGTTTCGCCGTTTGCGGAAGAAGTCTGATGTAGAACAAGTAGCAGAAGCATACATGCTCAAGAGGGATCACCCGAAATTCAAAGGCAACTGAATTTCGGCAACCGGGGCATCGAAGTCGGAATGCCGCGAAACTCACCGAGTCAAAGCGTTTCGCCGTTTGCGGAAGAAGTGTGATGTAGAACAAGTAGCAGAAGCATACATGCTCAAGAGGGATCACCCGAAATTCAAAGGCAACTGAATTTCGGCAACCGGGGCATCGAAGTCGGAATGCCGCGAAACTCACCGAGTCAAAGCGTTTCGCCGTTTGCGGAAGGAAGTCTGATGTAGAACAAGTAGCAGAAGCATACATGCTCAAGAGGGATCACCCGAAATTCAAAGGCAACTGAATTTCGGCAACGGGGCATCGAAGTCGGAATGCCGCGAAACTCACCGAGTCAAAGCGTTTCGCCGTTTGCGGAAGGAAGTGTGATGTAGAACAAGTAGCAGAAGCATACATGCTCAAGAGGGATCACCCGAAATTCAAAGGCAACTGAATTTCGGCAACCGGGGCATCGAAGTCGGAATGCCGCGAAACTCACCGAGTCAAAGCGTTTCGCCGTTTGCGGAAGGAAGTCTGATGTAGAACAAGTAGCAGAAGCATACATGCTCAAGAGGGATCACCCGAAATTCAAAGGCAACTGAATTTCGGCAACCGGGGCATCGAAGTCGGAATGCCGCGAAACTCACCGAGTCAAAGCGTTTCGCCGTTTGCGGAAGGAAGTGTGATGTAGAACAAGTAGCAGAAGCATACATGCTCAAGAGGGATCACCCGAAATTCAAAGGCAACTGAATTTCGGCAACCGGGGCATCGAAGTCGGAATGCCGCGAAACTCACCGAGTCAAAGCGTTTCGCCGTTTGCGGAAGAAGTCTGATGTAGAACAAGTAGCAGAAGCATACATGCTCAAGAGGGATCACCCGAAATTCAAAGGCAACTGAATTTCGGCAACCGGGGCATCGAAGTCGGAATGCCGCGAAACTCACCGAGTCAAAGCGTTTCGCCGTTTGCGGAAGAAGTCTGATGTAGAACAAGTAGCAGAAGCATACATGCTCAAGAGGGATCACCCGAAATTCAAAGGCAACTGAATTTCGGCAACCGGGGCATCGAAGTCGGAATGCCGCGAAACTCACCGAGTCAAAGCGTTTCGCCGTTTGCGGAAGGAAGTCTGATGTAGAACAAGTAGCAGAAGCATACATGCTCAAGAGGGATCACCCGAAATTCAAAGGCAACTGAATTTCGGCAACCGGGGCATCGAAGTCGGAATGCCGCGAAACTCACCGAGTCAAAGCGTTTCGCCGTTTGCGGAAGAAGTCTGATGTAGAACAAGTAGCAGAAGCATACATGCTCAAGAGGGATCACCCGAAATTCAAAGGCAACTGAATTTCGGCAACCGGGGCATCGAAGTCGGAATGCCGCGAAACTCACCGAGTCAAAGCGTTTCGCCGTTTGCGGAAGGAAGTCTGATGTAGAACAAGTAGCAGAAGCATACATGCTCAAGAGGGATCACCCGAAATTCAAAGGCAACTGAATTTCGGCAACCGGGGCATCGAAGTCGGAATGCCGCGAAACTCACCGAGTCAAAGCGTTTCGCCGTTTGCGGAAGGAAGTGTGATGTAGAACAAGTAGCAGAAGCATACATGCTCAAGAGGGATCACCCGAAATTCAAAGGCAACTGAATTTCGGCAACGGGGCATCGAAGTCGGAATGCCGCGAAACTCACCGAGTCAAAGCGTTTCGCCGTTTGCGGAAGGAAGTGTGATGTAGAACAAGTAGCAGAAGCATACATGCTCAAGAGGGATCACCCGAAATTCAAAGGCAACTGAATTTCGGCAACCGGGGCATCGAAGTCGGAATGCCGCGAAACTCACCGAGTCAAAGCGTTTCGCCGTTTGCGGAAGGAAGTGTGATGTAGAACAAGTAGCAGAAGCATACATGCTCAAGAGGGATCACCCGAAATTCAAAGGCAACTGAATTTCGGCAACCGGGGCATCGAAGTCGGAATGCCGCGAAACTCACCGAGTCAAAGCGTTTCGCCGTTTGCGGAAGAAGTGTGATGTAGAACAAGTAGCAGAAGCATACATGCTCAAGAGGGATCACCCGAAATTCAAAGGCAACTGAATTTCGGCAACCGGGGCATCGAAGTCGGAATGCCGCGAAACTCACCGAGTCAAAGCGTTTCGCCGTTTGCGGAAGAAGTCTGATGTAGAACAAGTAGCAGAAGCATACATGCTCAAGAGGGATCACCCGAAATTCAAAGGCAACTGAATTTCGGCAACCGGGGCATCGAAGTCGGAATGCCGCGAAACTCACCGAGTCAAAGCGTTTCGCCGTTTGCGGAAGAAGTCTGATGTAGAACAAGTAGCAGAAGCATACATGCTCAAGAGGGATCACCCGAAATTCAAAGGCAACTGAATTTCGGCAACCGGGGCATCGAAGTCGGAATGCCGCGAAACTCACCGAGTCAAAGCGTTTCGCCGTTTGCGGAAGGAAGTGTGATGTAGAACAAGTAGCAGAAGCATACATGCTCAAGAGGGATCACCCGAAATTCAAAGGCAACTGAATTTCGGCAACCGGGGCATCGAAGTCGGAATGCCGCGAAACTCACCGAGTCAAAGCGTTTCGCCGTTTGCGGAAGGAAGTGTGATGTAGAACAAGTAGCAGAAGCATACATGCTCAAGAGGGATCACCCGAAATTCAAAGGCAACTGAATTTCGGCAACCGGGGCATCGAAGTCGGAATGCCGCGAAACTCACCGACTCAAAGCGTTTCGCCGTTTGCGGAAGAAGCTCTGATGTAGAACAAGTAGCAGAAGCATACATGCTCAAGAGGGATCACCCGGAATTCAAAGGCAACTGAATTTCGGCGACCGGGGTATCGAAATCGGAATGCCTCGAAACTCACCGAGTCAAAGCGTTTCGCCGTTTGCGAAAGAAGTGTGATGTAGAACAAGTAGCAGAAGCATACATGCTCAAGAGGGATCACCCGAAATTCAAAGGCAACTGAATTTCGGCGACCGGGGCATCGAAGTCGGAATGCCGCGAAACTCACCGAGTCAAAGCGTTTCGCCGTTTGCGAAAGAAAGTCTGATGTAGACCAAGTAGCAGAACCATACATGCTCAAGAGGGATCTCCCGAAATTCAAAGGCAACTGAATTTCGGCAACCGGGGCATCGAAGTCGGAATGCCGCGAAACTCACCGAGTCAAAGCGTTTCGAAGTTTGCGGAAGGAAGTATAATGTTGAACAAGTAGCAGAGGCATACATGCTCAAGAGGGATCACCCGAAATTCAAAGGCAACTAAATTTCGGCGACCGGGGCAAGGAAGTCGGAATGCCGCGAAACTCACCAAGTCAAAGCGTTTCGCCGTTTACGGAAGTCAGATACCTGTAGAACAAGTAGCAGAAGCATACATGCTGAAGAGGGATCACCCGAAATTCAAAGGCAACTGAATTTCGGCGACCGGGGCAAGGAAGTCGGAATGCCGCGAAACTCACCGATTCAAAGCGTTTCGCCGTTTGCGGAAGGAAGTCTGATGTAGAACAAGTAGCAGAAGCATACATGCTCAAGAGGGATCACCCGAAATTCAAAGGCAACTGAATTTCGGCAACGGGGCATCGAAGTCGGAATGCCGCGAAACTCACCGAGTCAAAGCGTTTCGCCGTTTGCGGAAGGAAGTGTGATGTAGAACAAGTAGCAGAAGCATACATGCTCAAGAGGGATCACCCGAAATTCAAAGGCAACTGAATTTCGGCAACCGGGGCATCGAAGTCGGAATGCCGCGAAACTCACCGAGTCAAAGCGTTTCGCCGTTTGCGGAAGGAAGTGTGATGTAGAACAAGTAGCAGAAGCATACATGCTCAAGAGGGATCACCCGAAATTCAAAGGCAACTGAATTTCGGCAACCGGGGCATCGAAGTCGGAATGCCGCGAAACTCACCGAGTCAAAGCGTTTCGCCGTTTGCGGAAGGAAGTCTGATGTAGAACAAGTAGCAGAAGCATACATGCTCAAGAGGGATCACCCGAAATTCAAAGGCAACTGAATTTCGGCAACCGGGGCATCGAAGTCGGAATGCCGCGAAACTCACCGAGTCAAAGCGTTTCGCCGTTTGCGGAAGGAAGTCTGATGTAGAACAAGTAGCAGAAGCATACATGCTCAAGAGGGATCACCCGAAATTCAAAGGCAACTGAATTTCGGCAACCGGGCATCGAAGTCGGAATGCCGCGAAACTCACCGAGTCAAAGCGTTTCGCCGTTTGCGGAAGGAAGTCTGATGTAGAACAAGTAGCAGAAGCATACATGCTCAAGAGGGATCACCCGAAATTCAAAGGCAACTGAATTTCGGCAACCGGGGCATCGAAGTCGGAATGCCGCGAAACTCACCGAGTCAAAGCGTTTCGCCGTTTGCGGAAGAAGTGTGATGTAGAACAAGTAGCAGAAGCATACATGCTCAAGAGGGATCACCCGAAATTCAAAGGCAACTGAATTTCGGCAAACGGGGCATCGAAGTCGGAATGCCGCGAAACTCACCGAGTCAAAGCGTTTCGCCGTTTGCGGAAGAAGTCTGATGTAGAACAAGTAGCAGAAGCATACATGCTCAAGAGGGATCACCCGAAATTCAAAGGCAACTGAATTTCGGCAACCGGGGCATCGAAGTCGGAATGCCGCGAAACTCACCGAGTCAAAGCGTTTCGCCGTTTGCGGAAGAAGTGTGATGTAGAACAAGTAGCAGAAGCATACATGCTCAAGAGGGATCACCCGAAATTCAAAGGCAACTGAATTTCGGCAACCGGGGCATCGAAGTCGGAATGCCGCGAAACTCACCGAGTCAAAGCGTTTCGCCGTTTGCGGAAGAAGTGTGATGTAGAACAAGTAGCAGAAGCATACATGCTCAAGAGGGATCACCCGAAATTCAAAGGCAACTGAATTTCGGCAACCGGGGCATCGAAGTCGGAATGCCGCGAAACTCACCGAGTCAAAGCGTTTCGCCGTTTGCGGAAGGAAGTCTGATGTAGAACAAGTAGCAGAAGCATACATGCTCAAGAGGGATCACCCGAAATTCAAAGGCAACTGAATTTCGGCAACCGGGGCATCGAAGTCGGAATGCCGCGAAACTCACCGAGTCAAAGCGTTTCGCCGTTTGCGGAAGAAAGTCTGATGTAGAACAAGTAGCAGAAGCATACATGCTCAAGAGGGATCACCCGAAATTCAAAGGCAACTGAATTTCGGCAACCGGGGCATCGAAGTCGGAATGCCGCGAAACTCACCGAGTCAAAGCGTTTCGCCGTTTGCGGAAGGAAGTGTGATGTAGAACAAGTAGCAGAAGCATACATGCTCAAGAGGGATCACCCGAAATTCAAAGGCAACTGAATTTCGGCAACCGGGCATCGAAGTCGGAATGCCGCGAAACTCACCGAGTCAAAGCGTTTCGCCGTTTGCGGAAGGAAGTCTGATGTAGAACAAGTAGCAGAAGCATACATGCTCAAGAGGGATCACCCGAAATTCAAAGGCAACTGAATTTCGGCAACCGGGGCATCGAAGTCGGAATGCCGCGAAACTCACCGAGTCAAAGCGTTTCGCCGTTTGCGGAAGAAGTCTGATGTAGAACAAGTAGCAGAAGCATACATGCTCAAGAGGGATCACCCGAAATTCAAAGGCAACTGAATTTCGGCAACCGGGGCATCGAAGTCGGAATGCCGCGAAACTCACCGAGTCAAAGCGTTTCGCCGTTTGCGGAAGAAGTCTGATGTAGAACAAGTAGCAGAAGCATACATGCTCAAGAGGGATCACCCGAAATTCAAAGGCAACTGAATTTCGGCAACCGGGGCATCGAAGTCGGAATGCCGCGAAACTCACCGAGTCAAAGCGTTTCGCCGTTTGCGGAAGAAGTGTGATGTAGAACAAGTAGCAGAAGCATACATGCTCAAGAGGGATCACCCGAAATTCAAAGGCAACTGAATTTCGGCAACCGGGGCATCGAAGTCGGAATGCCGCGAAACTCACCGAGTCAAAGCGTTTCGCCGTTTGCGGAAGGAAGTGTGATGTAGAACAAGTAGCAGAAGCATACATGCTCAAGAGGGATCACCCGAAATTCAAAGGCAACTGAATTTCGGCAACCGGGGCATCGAAGTCGGAATGCCGCGAAACTCACCGAGTCAAAGCGTTTCGCCGTTTGCGGAAGGAAGTCTGATGTAGAACAAGTAGCAGAAGCATACATGCTCAAGAGGGATCACCCGAAATTCAAAGGCAACTGAATTTCGGCAACCGGGGCATCGAAGTCGGAATGCCGCGAAACTCACCGAGTCAAAGCGTTTCGCCGTTTGCGGAAGAAGTCTGATGTAGAACAAGTAGCAGAAGCATACATGCTCAAGAGGGATCACCCGAAATTCAAAGGCAACTGAATTTCGGCAACCGGGGCATCGAAGTCGGAATGCCGCGAAACTCACCGAGTCAAAGCGTTTCGCCGTTTGCGGAAGGAAGTGTGATGTAGAACAAGTAGCAGAAGCATACATGCTCAAGAGGGATCACCCGAAATTCAAAGGCAACTGAATTTCGGCAACCGGGGCATCGAAGTCGGAATGCCGCGAAACTCACCGAGTCAAAGCGTTTCGCCGTTTGCGGAAGGAAGTGTGATGTAGAACAAGTAGCAGAAGCATACATGCTCAAGAGGGATCACCCGAAATTCAAAGGCAACTGAATTTCGGCAACCGGGGCATCGAAGTCGGAATGCCGCGAAACTCACCGAGTCAAAGCGTTTCGCCGTTTGCGGAAGAAGTCTGATGTAGAACAAGTAGCAGAAGCATACATGCTCAAGAGGGATCACCCGAAATTCAAAGGCAACTGAATTTCGGCAACCGGGGCATCGAAGTCGGAATGCCGCGAAACTCACCGAGTCAAAGCGTTTCGCCGTTTGCGGAAGGAAGTGTGATGTAGAACAAGTAGCAGAAGCATACATGCTCAAGAGGGATCACCCGAAATTCAAAGGCAACTGAATTTCGGCAACCGGGGCATCGAAGTCGGAATGCCGCGAAACTCACCGAGTCAAAGCGTTTCGCCGTTTGCGGAAGGAAAGTGATGTAGAACAAGTAGCAGAAGCATACATGCTCAAGAGGGATCACCCGAAATTCAAAGGCAACTGAATTTCGGCAACCGGGGCATCGAAGTCGGAATGCCGCGAAACTCACCGAGTCAAAGCGTTTCGCCTGTTTGCGGAAGGAAGTCTGATGTAGAACAAGTAGCAGAAGCATACATGCTCAAGAGGGATCACCCGAAATTCAAAGGCAACTGAATTTCGGCAACCGGGCATCGAAGTCGGAATGCCGCGAAACTCACCGAGTCAAAGCGTTTCGCCGTTTGCGGAAGAAAGTGTGATGTAGAACAAGTAGCAGAAGCATACATGCTCAAGAGGGATCACCCGAAATTCAAAGGCAACTGAATTTCGGCAACCGGGGCATCGAAGTCGGAATGCCGCGAAACTCACCGAGTCAAAGCGTTTCGCCGTTTGCGGAAGGAAGTGTGATGTAGAACAAGTAGCAGAAGCATACATGCTCAAGAGGGATCACCCGAAATTCAAAGGCAACTGAATTTCGGCAACCGGGGCATCGAAGTCGGAATGCCGCGAAACTCACCGAGTCAAAGCGTTTCGCCGTTTGCGGAAGAAGTGTGATGTAGAACAAGTAGCAGAAGCATACATGCTCAAGAGGGATCACCCGAAATTCAAAGGCAACTGAATTTCGGCAACCGGGGCATCGAAGTCGGAATGCCCGCGGAAACTCACCGAGTCAAAGCCCTTTCGCTGGTTTTGCGGAAAAGCAGAGGTGTAATGTAGAACAAAAGTAGCAGAAGAAGGCATTCATAGTCAACAGGGAATCACCCGTGTGAAATTCAAAAGGCAACGGAATTTTCGGGCAACCGGGGCATCCAAGTCGGAATGCCGCCCCCATAACTCATCGAGTGTTCAATGCATTACACCCTTTGCGGAAGGAAAGTATATGATGTAGATCAAGTAGCAGAAGACATACATGCTCAAGAGGGATAACCTGCCTGAAAATTCAAAGGCAACGGAATTTCGGCAACCGGGGGCTTCAAAGTCGGAGAAAAAGATGAGAATAGATGCCGCGCGAAAACTCCACCGAGGTCACAAGCGTTTCGCCCGTTTGCGGGAGTAGGAAGGTGTTGGATTGTTAGAACAGGTAGCAGAAGCATACATGCTCAAGAGGGAATTCACCCGAAATTCAAAGGGCAACTGAATTTTCAGCAACCGGGGGGAATCGAAGTAGTCAGATTTGCCGTGAGTTCTGGGGGATTGTGTGTGTGGTTGGAGTGGTTGTGTGGGATGTTGAAATCACCGAGTCAAAGCCTTTCGCTCTGTTTTTGCGCAAAACAGAATTATGATATAGAAACATGGATCCAGAAGAATTACATGCTCAAGAGGGATCTCCAGAAATTTCAAAAAACGGCAACTGAAATTTCGGGCGCAACCTGGGCTCATCGGGAAAAGTCGGAATTACGCAGGGTAGAGTAAGTACCCCGAGTGGGGTCAAAGCGTTTCGTGTTTGAGGGAAGGAAGTGTGATGTAGAACAAGTAAGGCAGAAGCATACATGCTCAAGAGGGGGGATCACCCGAAATTTCAAGGCAATTGGAATTTTGGCAAACCGGGGCGCATCGAAAAGTCGGAACTGCCGCAGCCAAAATCACCGAGTCAAAGCGTTTGGCCATTTGAGGAAGATGAAAGAAGTTTGATGTAGAACAAAGTAGCAATAGCATACATGCTCAGAGAGAGGATCAACCCGAATATTCAATGGCAAATGAAATTTTAGGCACCTGGGGAGTGGAAATCCAAGTCGGGGGAATGACCAGCGAGATAAAACTTCACATAGTTTTTTTTAAAGCCCTTTCGCTGTTTGCGGAGAAGAGATTGTGTGATGTAGGTATAGAACAAGTAGCAAGAAGCATTACATGCTCAAGAGGGGATCACCCGGAACGAGAAAATTCACAAGGCAACTGGAAATTTTTGGGCCAATCGGGGCATCGAATAAGTCGGAGTGAAAATATGCCGCGGAAAAATCACCGAGTCAAAGCGTTGGCCATGTTTGCGGAAAGAAGTGTGATTGTTAAGAACAGATAGCAAGAAGCACACAATTGCT
Source organism: Populus alba x Populus x berolinensis (assembly GCA_029228515.1). Classification (NCBI taxonomy): domain Eukaryota; kingdom Viridiplantae; phylum Streptophyta; class Magnoliopsida; order Malpighiales; family Salicaceae; genus Populus; species Populus alba x Populus x berolinensis. The sequence continues at coordinate 2,190,326 of CM055351.1, read as the reverse complement.
CAAGAGGGATCAATGGAAATTCATAAATATGAAAGGGAAGGCTTTCGACATACCGGGGGGCATCGACAGTTCGGAATGGAAATGAAAGGAAATTGCGGCGGGCAAAACTCAACGAGAGTCAAAGCGTTTTCGCCGTTTTGCGGAAGGAAGGAAATGTCGATGTTAGAAACAACGAGCAGAAGACATACATGCTCAAGAGGGATCACCCGAAATTCAAAGGCAACTGGAACACTTTCGGCATATCCGGGGGCATCGATTTCAGTCGGGAAATGCCGCAAAACTCACCGAGTCAAAGCGTTTCGCGTTTGCGGAAGGAAGTGTATGATGTAGAACAAGTAGCAGAAGCATACATGCTCAAGAGGGATCACCCGAAATTCAAAGGCAACTGAA
>CM055351.1:2154704-2189836 GCA_029228515.1 Populus alba x Populus x berolinensis | reverse complement strand
CTTCTTCCGCAAGCAGCGAAACGCTTTGACTCGGTGATTTTCGCGGGCATTCCGACTTCCATGCCCCTGGTTTGCCGAAATTCAGTTGCCTTTGAATTTTCGGTGATCCCCCTTGAGCATGTATGCTTCTGCTAAACTTCTTTTCTACATCACACTTCCTTCCGCACACAGGCGAAACGCTTTGACTCGGTGAGGTTTCGCGGCAACCCGACTTTGATGCCGTCGTTTGCCGAAATTCAATTGCCTTTGAATTTTCGGGTGGTCCCTCTTGAGCATGTATGCTTCTGCTACATGTTCTACATCACACTATCCTTCCGCAAACTAGCGAAACGCATTGACTCGGTGAGTTTCGCGGCATTCCCCGATCATCGATGCCCCGGTTGCCGAAATTCAGTTGCCATTTGAATTTCGGGTGATCTCTCTTGAGCAAGTATGCTTCTGCGACTTGTTCTACATCAGACTTTCTTCCGCAAATGGCCCAAGACGCTTTGGGACTCGGTGAGTTTCCCGGCATTCCGCCTTAGATGCCACCTGTTGCCGAATTTTCAGGTGCCTTGGAATTTCGGGTGATCCCTCTTCAGCATGTACGCTTCTCGCTACTTGTTCTACATCAGACTTCTTCCGCAAAAGGCCAAACGCTTTGACTCGGTGAGTGTCGCCGGCATTCTGACTTAGATGCCACCGGTGCCGAAATTCAGTTGCCTTTGAATTTTGGGTGATCCCTCTTGAGAAAGTAATGCTTCTGCTACTTGTTCTACATCACATTTCCTCCTCCGCAAACAGCGAAACGCATTGACTCGGTGAGTTTCGCAGACATTCCGACTTCGATGCCCGGTTGCCGAAATTCTGTTGCCTTTGAAAGATCGGGTGATCCCTCTTGAGCATGTATGCTATCTGCTACTTGTTCTACATCACACTTCCTTCCGCAAACGGCCAAACGCTTTGACTCGGTGAGTTTTCGCGTGGCACTTCCGACTTCGCATGGCCCCGTTTTGCCGAAATTCAGTTTGCCTTTGAATTTTGGGTGATCCCTCTTGAGCATTGTATAATGCTTCTGCTTACTTGTTCTACAGGTGACCTTTCTTCCCGCAAACAGGCGAAACGCTTTGGACTCGGTGAGTTTCGCGGCTTTACCGACATTCGAATGCCCCGGTTTGCCTGAAATTCAGTAGCCTTTGAATTCCGCGTGATCCCTCCCTTGAGCATGTATGCTTCTGCTACTTGTTCTTACAATCAGACTTCCTTCCGCAAACGGCGAAACGCTTTTGACTCGGTGAGTTTCGCGGCATTCGCAACTTCGATGCCCCGGTTGCCCGAAATTCAGTTGCCTTTTTGATTGATATTTCGGGTGATACCCTCTTAGAGCATGTATGCTTCTGCTACTTGTGTCTACATCACACTAAAGATCTTTCCACAAATGGCGAAACGCTTTGTCTCGGTGAGTTTCGCGGCATTCCGACTTTCGAATTGCCCCGGTTGCCGAAATTCAGTTGCCTTTTTGAATTTCGGGTGATCCCTCTTGAGCATGTAGTGCTTCTGCTACTTGTTTCTACATCTACTCTCCCTTCCGCACAACTGCGAATACGCTTTGACTCCGGTGAGTTTCGCGGCATTCGGACTACGATGCCCCGGTTGCCGAAATTCAGTTTGCCTTTGAAAAATCCGCCCGGTGATCCCTCTAGAGCATGTATGGCGTCTAGCTACTTGTTCTACATCAGACTTCCTTCCGCTAAACGGTTGAAACGCTTTTGAATCGGTGAGTTTCGTGGCATTCCAAGCTTCGATGCCCCGGTTGCCGGAAATTCAGTTGCCTTTGGAATTTCGGGTGATCCCTCTTGAGACATGTTATGCTTCTGCTACTTGTTTCTACATCAGACTTTCTTTCCGCAGAACGGCGAAACGCTTTGACTCGGTGAAGTAAAACTTAGCGGCATTCCGACTTCGATGCCCCGGGTTTGCCGAAATTCAGTTGCCTATTGAATTTCGGGTGATCCCTCTTGAGCATGGTTTTGCTTTCTGCTACTTGTTCTACATCAGGACTTTCCTTCCTCTTTCCAGCAAACGGCGAAACTGCTTTGGACAATCGGTGAGTTTTCGCGGCATCATCCGACTTAGATGCCCGGTTTGCTGGAAATTCAATAGCCTTTGAATTTCGGGTGATCCCTCTTTGAGCATGTAATGCTTCTGCTAACATTGTTCTACATCAGACTTTTCTTTTCCGGCAAACGGTGAAACGCTTTGACTCGTGTGAGTTTCGCGGCATTCGGACTTCGATGGCCCCGGTTGCTCGGAAATTCCAGTCTGCCTATTTGAATTTCGGGTGATCCATCTTGAGCATGTTATGCTTCTGCTACTTGTTCTCAACATCACAACTTTTCCTTCCGCAAACGGCGAAACGCTTTGAGCCTCTGGTGAATAGTTTCGCGGCATTCCGACTAATCGATGCCCCGGTTGCCTGAAATTCAGTTGCCTTTGAATTTCGGGTGATCCCTCTTGAGCATGGATGCTTCTGCTAGTGTGTTCTACATCACACTTCCTTTCCGCAAACGGCGAAACGTCTTTGACTCGGTATTTTTCGCGGCATTCCGACTTCGATGCCCCGGTTGCCGAAATTCCAGTTGCCTTTGAAATTTCGGGTTTGATCCCATTCTTGAGCATGTATGCTTCTTGCTACTTTGTTCTACATCATACTTCTTCCGCCAAACTGCGAAACGCTCTTGACTTTTGTGAGTTTCGACGGCATTCTTGACTTTCATGCTCCGGTTGCCGAAATTCAGTTGCCTTAGAATTTCGGGTGATCCCTCTTGAGCATGTATGCTTCTTGCTTCTTGTTCTACATCATTACTTCTTCCGCAAAATACGAAACGCTTTGACTCGTTGGAGTTTCGCGGCATTCCGCGTTCGGATTGCCCCGGTTGCCGAAATTCACGTTGCCTCTTTGAATTTTGGGTGATCCCTCTTGAGCATGTATGCTTCTGCTACTTGCTCTACATCAGAATTTCTTCCGCAAACGGCGAAACGCTTTGACTCGGTGAGTTTCGCGGCATTCCGATTTCGATGCCCCGGTTGCCGAAATTCCGTTGCCTTTCAATTTCTGGTGATCCCTCTTGAGCATGTATGCTTCTGCTACTTACTCTACATCAGACTTTCTTCCGCAAACGGCGAAACACAATGACTCGATGAGTTTCGCGGCATTCGGACTTCGATGCCCCGGTTGTCGAAAGTCAGTTCCCTTTGAATTTCGAATGATCCCTCTTGAGCATGTATGCTTCTGCTACTTGTTCTACAGCAGACTTTCTTCCGCAAACGGCGAAACGCTTTGACTCGGTGAGTTTCGCGGCATTCCAACTCCGATGCCCCGGTTGCTGAAATTCAGTTGCCTTTGAATTTTGGGTGATCCCTTTTGAGCATGTATGCTTCTCCTACTTGGTCTACAGGAGACTTTCTTCCGCAAACGACGAAACGCTAGCACTCGGTGAGTTTCGCGGCATTCCGACTTCGATGCCCCGGTTGCCGAAATTCAGTTGCCTTTGAATTTCGGGTGATCCCTCTTGAGCATGTATGCTTCTGCTACTTTTTCTACATCAAACTTTCTTTCGCAAACGGCGAAACGCTTTGACTCGGTGAGTTTCGCGGCATTTCGCCTTCGAAGCCCAGGTTGCCGAAATTCAGGTGCGTTTGAATTTCGGGAGATCCCTCTTGAGCATGTATGCCTCTGCTACTTGTTCTACATCAGACTTTCTTCGGCAAACGGTGAAACGCTATGACTCGGTGAGTTTTGCGGCCTTCTGACTTCGATGCCCCGGTTGTCGAAATTCAGCTGCCTTTGAATTTCGGGTGATCCCTCTTGAGCATGTATGCTTCTGCTACTTGTTCTACAGGAGAATTTCTTCCGCAAACAGCGAAACACTTTGACTCGGTGAGTTTCGCGGCATTCCGACTTCGATGCCCCGGTTGGCGAAATTCAGTTGCCTTGAATTCCGGGTGATCCCTCTTGAGCATGTATGCCTCTGCTACTTGTTCTACATCAGACTTTCTTCCGCAAACGGCGAAACGCTTTGACTACGTATAACTTCGCAGGCATACGCCGAATTGGAATGCCTCGGTTGCCGAAATTCAGTTGCATTTGAATTTCGGGAGATCCCTCTTGAGCATGTATGCTTCTGCTACTTGTTCTACATCAGCTTTCTCTTTCGCAAAAGGCGTAACGCTTAGACTCGGTAACTTTCGCGGCATTACGATTTGGATGCCAGGTCGCTGGAATTCAGTTGCTTTGGAATTTCGGGTGATCCCTCTTGAGCATGTATGCTTCTGCTACTTCTTCTACATCAAACTTTCTTTCGCAAACGGTTGAAAAGCTTTGACTCGGTGAGGTTTCGCGGCATTACGCCTTCGATGCCCCGGTTGCCGAGTTCAAGTTGCCTTTGAATTTTGGGTTGATTCCCTCTTGAGCATGTATGCTTCTTCTACTTGTTCTACATCAGACTTTCTTCCGGCAACGGTGAAACACAATGACTCGGTGAGTTTTAGTTTCGCGGCCTTCGGACATCCGATGCCTCGGTTGGCGAAAGTCAGTTACCTTTGAATTCCGGGTGGATCCCTCTTGAGCATGTTATGCCTCTGCTACTTGTTATTATCAGACTTTCTTCCGCCAAACGGCGAAACGCCTTTGACTCTGTGTGAGTTTCGCGGCATTCCGACTTCGTTCGCACACGATTTCTGAAATTCAGTTGGCTTTGAATTTCGGGTGATCCCTCTTGAGCATTGTATGCATCTTGCAACTTGTTCTACCATCAGACTTTCTTCCGCAAACGGCGAAACCGCTTTGACTCGGTGAGTTTCGCGGCATTCCGACTTCGATGCCCCGGTTGCCGAAATTCAGTTGCCTTTGAATTTCGGGTGATCCCTCTTGAGCATGTATGCTTCTGCTACTTGTTCTACATCAGACTTCTTCCGCAAACGGCGAAACGCTTTGACTCGGTGAGTTTCGCGGCATTCCGACTTCGATGCCCCGGTTGCCGAAATTCAGTTGCCTTTGAATTTCGGGTGATCCCTCTTGAGCATGTATGCTTCTGCTACTTGTTCTACATCACACTTCTTCCGCAAACGGCGAAACGCTTTGACTCGGTGAGTTTCGCGGCATTCCGACTTCGATGCCCCGGTTGCCGAAATTCAGTTGCCTTTGAATTTCGGGTGATCCCTCTTGAGCATGTATGCTTCTGCTACTTGTTCTACATCAGACTTCTTCCGCAAACGGCGAAACGCTTTGACTCGGTGAGTTTCGCGGCATTCCGACTTCGATGCCCCGGTTGCCGAAATTCAGTTGCCTTTGAATTTCGGGTGATCCCTCTTGAGCATGTATGCTTCTGCTACTTGTTCTACATCAGACTTCTTCCGCAAACGGCGAAACGCTTTGACTCGGTGAGTTTCGCGGCATTCCGACTTCGATGCCCCGGTTGCCGAAATTCAGTTGCCTTTGAATTTCGGGTGATCCCTCTTGAGCATGTATGCTTCTGCTACTTGTTCTACATCAGACTTCTTCCGCAAACGGCGAAACGCTTTGACTCGGTGAGTTTCGCGGCATTCCGACTTCGATGCCCCGGTTGCCGAAATTCAGTTGCCTTTGAATTTCGGGTGATCCCTCTTGAGCATGTATGCTTCTGCTACTTGTTCTACATCACACTTCTTCCGCAAACGGCGAAACGCTTTGACTCGGTGAGTTTCGCGGCATTCCGACTTCGATGCCCCGGTTGCCGAAATTCAGTTGCCTTTGAATTTCGGGTGATCCCTCTTGAGCATGTATGCTTCTGCTACTTGTTCTACATCACACTTCCTTCCGCAAACGGCGAAACGCTTTGACTCGGTGAGTTTCGCGGCATTCCGACTTCGATGCCCCGGTTGCCGAAATTCAGTTGCCTTTGAATTTCGGGTGATCCCTCTTGAGCATGTATGCTTCTGCTACTTGTTCTACATCAGACTTCTTCCGCAAACGGCGAAACGCTTTGACTCGGTGAGTTTCGCGGCATTCCGACTTCGATGCCCCGGTTGCCGAAATTCAGTTGCCTTTGAATTTCGGGTGATCCCTCTTGAGCATGTATGCTTCTGCTACTTGTTCTACATCACACTTCTTCCGCAAACGGCGAAACGCTTTGACTCGGTGAGTTTCGCGGCATTCCGACTTCGATGCCCCGGTTGCCGAAATTCAGTTGCCTTTGAATTTCGGGTGATCCCTCTTGAGCATGTATGCTTCTGCTACTTGTTCTACATCAGACTTCTTCCGCAAACGGCGAAACGCTTTGACTCGGTGAGTTTCGCGGCATTCCGACTTCGATGCCCCGGTTGCCGAAATTCAGTTGCCTTTGAATTTCGGGTGATCCCTCTTGAGCATGTATGCTTCTGCTACTTGTTCTACATCACACTTCTTCCGCAAACGGCGAAACGCTTTGACTCGGTGAGTTTCGCGGCATTCCGACTTCGATGCCCCGGTTGCCGAAATTCAGTTGCCTTTGAATTTCGGGTGATCCCTCTTGAGCATGTATGCTTCTGCTACTTGTTCTACATCACACTTCTTCCGCAAACGGCGAAACGCTTTGACTCGGTGAGTTTCGCGGCATTCCGACTTCGATGCCCCGGTTGCCGAAATTCAGTTGCCTTTGAATTTCGGGTGATCCCTCTTGAGCATGTATGCTTCTGCTACTTGTTCTACATCACACTTCCTTCCGCAAACGGCGAAACGCTTTGACTCGGTGAGTTTCGCGGCATTCCGACTTCGATGCCCCGGTTGCCGAAATTCAGTTGCCTTTGAATTTCGGGTGATCCCTCTTGAGCATGTATGCTTCTGCTACTTGTTCTACATCACACTTCTTCCGCAAACGGCGAAACGCTTTGACTCGGTGAGTTTCGCGGCATTCCGACTTCGATGCCCCGGTTGCCGAAATTCAGTTGCCTTTGAATTTCGGGTGATCCCTCTTGAGCATGTATGCTTCTGCTACTTGTTCTACATCACACTTCCTTCCGCAAACGGCGAAACGCTTTGACTCGGTGAGTTTCGCGGCATTCCGACTTCGATGCCCCGGTTGCCGAAATTCAGTTGCCTTTGAATTTCGGGTGATCCCTCTTGAGCATGTATGCTTCTGCTACTTGTTCTACATCACACTTCCTTCCGCAAACGGCGAAACGCTTTGACTCGGTGAGTTTCGCGGCATTCCGACTTCGATGCCCCGGTTGCCGAAATTCAGTTGCCTTTGAATTTCGGGTGATCCCTCTTGAGCATGTATGCTTCTGCTACTTGTTCTACATCACACTTCTTCCGCAAACGGCGAAACGCTTTGACTCGGTGAGTTTCGCGGCATTCCGACTTCGATGCCCCGGTTGCCGAAATTCAGTTGCCTTTGAATTTCGGGTGATCCCTCTTGAGCATGTATGCTTCTGCTACTTGTTCTACATCACACTTCTTCCGCAAACGGCGAAACGCTTTGACTCGGTGAGTTTCGCGGCATTCCGACTTCGATGCCCCGGTTGCCGAAATTCAGTTGCCTTTGAATTTCGGGTGATCCCTCTTGAGCATGTATGCTTCTGCTACTTGTTCTACATCACACTTTCTTCCGCAAACGGCGAAACGCTTTGACTCGGTGAGTTTCGCGGCATTCCGACTTCGATGCCCCGGTTGCCGAAATTCAGTTGCCTTTGAATTTCGGGTGATCCCTCTTGAGCATGTATGCTTCTGCTACTTGTTCTACATCAGACTTCTTCCGCAAACGGCGAAACGCTTTGACTCGGTGAGTTTCGCGGCATTCCGACTTCGATGCCCCGGTTGCCGAAATTCAGTTGCCTTTGAATTTCGGGTGATCCCTCTTGAGCATGTATGCTTCTGCTACTTGTTCTACATCACTTCTTCCGCAAACGGCGAAACGCTTTGACTCGGTGAGTTTCGCGGCATTCCGACTTCGATGCCCCGGTTGCCGAAATTCAGTTGCCTTTGAATTTCGGGTGATCCCTCTTGAGCATGTATGCTTCTGCTACTTGTTCTACATCAGACTTCCTTCCGCAAACGGCGAAACGCTTTGACTCGGTGAGTTTCGCGGCATTCCGACTTCGATGCCCCGGTTGCCGAAATTCAGTTGCCTTTGAATTTCGGGTGATCCCTCTTGAGCATGTATGCTTCTGCTACTTGTTCTACATCAGACTTCTTCCGCAAACGGCGAAACGCTTTGACTCGGTGAGTTTCGCGGCATTCCGACTTCGATGCCCCGGTTGCCGAAATTCAGTTGCCTTTGAATTTCGGGTGATCCCTCTTGAGCATGTATGCTTCTGCTACTTGTTCTACATCACACTTCTTCCGCAAACGGCGAAACGCTTTGACTCGGTGAGTTTCGCGGCATTCCGACTTCGATGCCCCGGTTGCCGAAATTCAGTTGCCTTTGAATTTCGGGTGATCCCTCTTGAGCATGTATGCTTCTGCTACTTGTTCTACATCAGACTTCTTCCGCAAACGGCGAAACGCTTTGACTCGGTGAGTTTCGCGGCATTCCGACTTCGATGCCCCGGTTGCCGAAATTCAGTTGCCTTTGAATTTCGGGTGATCCCTCTTGAGCATGTATGCTTCTGCTACTTGTTCTACATCACACTTCTTCCGCAAACGGCGAAACGCTTTGACTCGGTGAGTTTCGCGGCATTCCGACTTCGATGCCCCGGTTGCCGAAATTCAGTTGCCTTTGAATTTCGGGTGATCCCTCTTGAGCATGTATGCTTCTGCTACTTGTTCTACATCACACTTCTTCCGCAAACGGCGAAACGCTTTGACTCGGTGAGTTTCGCGGCATTCCGACTTCGATGCCCCGGTTGCCGAAATTCAGTTGCCTTTGAATTTCGGGTGATCCCTCTTGAGCATGTATGCTTCTGCTACTTGTTCTACATCACACTTCTTCCGCAAACGGCGAAACGCTTTGACTCGGTGAGTTTCGCGGCATTCCGACTTCGATGCCCCGGTTGCCGAAATTCAGTTGCCTTTGAATTTCGGGTGATCCCTCTTGAGCATGTATGCTTCTGCTACTTGTTCTACATCAGACTTCTTCCGCAAACGGCGAAACGCTTTGACTCGGTGAGTTTCGCGGCATTCCGACTTCGATGCCCCGGTTGCCGAAATTCAGTTGCCTTTGAATTTCGGGTGATCCCTCTTGAGCATGTATGCTTCTGCTACTTGTTCTACATCAGACTTCCTTCCGCAAACGGCGAAACGCTTTGACTCGGTGAGTTTCGCGGCATTCCGACTTCGATGCCCCGGTTGCCGAAATTCAGTTGCCTTTGAATTTCGGGTGATCCCTCTTGAGCATGTATGCTTCTGCTACTTGTTCTACATCACACTTCTTCCGCAAACGGCGAAACGCTTTGACTCGGTGAGTTTCGCGGCATTCCGACTTCGATGCCCCGGTTGCCGAAATTCAGTTGCCTTTGAATTTCGGGTGATCCCTCTTGAGCATGTATGCTTCTGCTACTTGTTCTACATCAGACTTCTTCCGCAAACGGCGAAACGCTTTGACTCGGTGAGTTTCGCGGCATTCCGACTTCGATGCCCCGGTTGCCGAAATTCAGTTGCCTTTGAATTTCGGGTGATCCCTCTTGAGCATGTATGCTTCTGCTACTTGTTCTACATCAGACTTCTTCCGCAAACGGCGAAACGCTTTGACTCGGTGAGTTTCGCGGCATTCCGACTTCGATGCCCCGGTTGCCGAAATTCAGTTGCCTTTGAATTTCGGGTGATCCCTCTTGAGCATGTATGCTTCTGCTACTTGTTCTACATCACACTTCTTCCGCAAACGGCGAAACGCTTTGACTCGGTGAGTTTCGCGGCATTCCGACTTCGATGCCCCGGTTGCCGAAATTCAGTTGCCTTTGAATTTCGGGTGATCCCTCTTGAGCATGTATGCTTCTGCTACTTGTTCTACATCAGACTTCTTCCGCAAACGGCGAAACGCTTTGACTCGGTGAGTTTCGCGGCATTCCGACTTCGATGCCCCGGTTGCCGAAATTCAGTTGCCTTTGAATTTCGGGTGATCCCTCTTGAGCATGTATGCTTCTGCTACTTGTTCTACATCACACTTCCTTCCGCAAACGGCGAAACGCTTTGACTCGGTGAGTTTCGCGGCATTCCGACTTCGATGCCCCGGTTGCCGAAATTCAGTTGCCTTTGAATTTCGGGTGATCCCTCTTGAGCATGTATGCTTCTGCTACTTGTTCTACATCACACTTCTTCCGCAAACGGCGAAACGCTTTGACTCGGTGAGTTTCGCGGCATTCCGACTTCGATGCCCCGGTTGCCGAAATTCAGTTGCCTTTGAATTTCGGGTGATCCCTCTTGAGCATGTATGCTTCTGCTACTTGTTCTACATCACACTTCTTCCGCAAACGGCGAAACGCTTTGACTCGGTGAGTTTCGCGGCATTCCGACTTCGATGCCCCGGTTGCCGAAATTCAGTTGCCTTTGAATTTCGGGTGATCCCTCTTGAGCATGTATGCTTCTGCTACTTGTTCTACATCAGACTTCTTCCGCAAACGGCGAAACGCTTTGACTCGGTGAGTTTCGCGGCATTCCGACTTCGATGCCCCGGTTGCCGAAATTCAGTTGCCTTTGAATTTCGGGTGATCCCTCTTGAGCATGTATGCTTCTGCTACTTGTTCTACATCAGACTTCTTCCGCAAACGGCGAAACGCTTTGACTCGGTGAGTTTCGCGGCATTCCGACTTCGATGCCCCGGTTGCCGAAATTCAGTTGCCTTTGAATTTCGGGTGATCCCTCTTGAGCATGTATGCTTCTGCTACTTGTTCTACATCACACTTCCTTCCGCAAACGGCGAAACGCTTTGACTCGGTGAGTTTCGCGGCATTCCGACTTCGATGCCCCGGTTGCCGAAATTCAGTTGCCTTTGAATTTCGGGTGATCCCTCTTGAGCATGTATGCTTCTGCTACTTGTTCTACATCAGACTTCTTCCGCAAACGGCGAAACGCTTTGACTCGGTGAGTTTCGCGGCATTCCGACTTCGATGCCCCGGTTGCCGAAATTCAGTTGCCTTTGAATTTCGGGTGATCCCTCTTGAGCATGTATGCTTCTGCTACTTGTTCTACATCAGACTTCCTTCCGCAAACGGCGAAACGCTTTGACTCGGTGAGTTTCGCGGCATTCCGACTTCGATGCCCCGGTTGCCGAAATTCAGTTGCCTTTGAATTTCGGGTGATCCCTCTTGAGCATGTATGCTTCTGCTACTTGTTCTACATCACACTTCTTCCGCAAACGGCGAAACGCTTTGACTCGGTGAGTTTCGCGGCATTCCGACTTCGATGCCCCGGTTGCCGAAATTCAGTTGCCTTTGAATTTCGGGTGATCCCTCTTGAGCATGTATGCTTCTGCTACTTGTTCTACATCAGACTTCTTCCGCAAACGGCGAAACGCTTTGACTCGGTGAGTTTCGCGGCATTCCGACTTCGATGCCCCGGTTGCCGAAATTCAGTTGCCTTTGAATTTCGGGTGATCCCTCTTGAGCATGTATGCTTCTGCTACTTGTTCTACATCAGACTTTCTTCCGCAAACGGCGAAACGCTTTGACTCGGTGAGTTTCGCGGCATTCCGACTTCGATGCCCCGGTTGCCGAAATTCAGTTGCCTTTGAATTTCGGGTGATCCCTCTTGAGCATGTATGCTTCTGCTACTTGTTCTACATCAGACTTCTTCCGCAAACGGCGAAACGCTTTGACTCGGTGAGTTTCGCGGCATTCCGACTTCGATGCCCCGGTTGCCGAAATTCAGTTGCCTTTGAATTTCGGGTGATCCCTCTTGAGCATGTATGCTTCTGCTACTTGTTCTACATCAGACTTCCTTCCGCAAACGGCGAAACGCTTTGACTCGGTGAGTTTCGCGGCATTCCGACTTCGATGCCCGGTTGCCGAAATTCAGTTGCCTTTGAATTTCGGGTGATCCCTCTTGAGCATGTATGCTTCTGCTACTTGTTCTACATCACACTTCCTTCCGCAAACGGCGAAACGCTTTGACTCGGTGAGTTTCGCGGCATTCCGACTTCGATGCCCCGGTTGCCGAAATTCAGTTGCCTTTGAATTTCGGGTGATCCCTCTTGAGCATGTATGCTTCTGCTACTTGTTCTACATCAGACTTCTTCCGCAAACGGCGAAACGCTTTGACTCGGTGAGTTTCGCGGCATTCCGACTTCGATGCCCCGGTTGCCGAAATTCAGTTGCCTTTGAATTTCGGGTGATCCCTCTTGAGCATGTATGCTTCTGCTACTTGTTCTACATCAGACTTCTTCCGCAAACGGCGAAACGCTTTGACTCGGTGAGTTTCGCGGCATTCCGACTTCGATGCCCCGGTTGCCGAAATTCAGTTGCCTTTGAATTTCGGGTGATCCCTCTTGAGCATGTATGCTTCTGCTACTTGTTCTACATCACACTTCTTCCGCAAACGGCGAAACGCTTTGACTCGGTGAGTTTCGCGGCATTCCGACTTCGATGCCCCGGTTGCCGAAATTCAGTTGCCTTTGAATTTCGGGTGATCCCTCTTGAGCATGTATGCTTCTGCTACTTGTTCTACATCACACTTCTTCCGCAAACGGCGAAACGCTTTGACTCGGTGAGTTTCGCGGCATTCCGACTTCGATGCCCCGGTTGCCGAAATTCAGTTGCCTTTGAATTTCGGGTGATCCCTCTTGAGCATGTATGCTTCTGCTACTTGTTCTACATCACACTTCCTTCCGCAAACGGCGAAACGCTTTGACTCGGTGAGTTTCGCGGCATTCCGACTTCGATGCCCCGGTTGCCGAAATTCAGTTGCCTTTGAATTTCGGGTGATCCCTCTTGAGCATGTATGCTTCTGCTACTTGTTCTACATCAGACTTCTTCCGCAAACGGCGAAACGCTTTGACTCGGTGAGTTTCGCGGCATTCCGACTTCGATGCCCCGGTTGCCGAAATTCAGTTGCCTTTGAATTTCGGGTGATCCCTCTTGAGCATGTATGCTTCTGCTACTTGTTCTACATCACTTCTTCCGCAAACGGCGAAACGCTTTGACTCGGTGAGTTTCGCGGCATTCCGACTTCGATGCCCCGGTTGCCGAAATTCAGTTGCCTTTGAATTTCGGGTGATCCCTCTTGAGCATGTATGCTTCTGCTACTTGTTCTACATCACACTTCTTCCGCAAACGGCGAAACGCTTTGACTCGGTGAGTTTCGCGGCATTCCGACTTCGATGCCCGGTTGCCGAAATTCAGTTGCCTTTGAATTTCGGGTGATCCCTCTTGAGCATGTATGCTTCTGCTACTTGTTCTACATCACACTTCTTCCGCAAACGGCGAAACGCTTTGACTCGGTGAGTTTCGCGGCATTCCGACTTCGATGCCCCGGTTGCCGAAATTCAGTTGCCTTTGAATTTCGGGTGATCCCTCTTGAGCATGTATGCTTCTGCTACTTGTTCTACATCACACTTCTTCCGCAAACGGCGAAACGCTTTGACTCGGTGAGTTTCGCGGCATTCCGACTTCGATGCCCCGGTTGCCGAAATTCAGTTGCCTTTGAATTTCGGGTGATCCCTCTTGAGCATGTATGCTTCTGCTACTTGTTCTACATCACACTTCCTTCCGCAAACGGCGAAACGCTTTGACTCGGTGAGTTTCGCGGCATTCCGACTTCGATGCCCCGGTTGCCGAAATTCAGTTGCCTTTGAATTTCGGGTGATCCCTCTTGAGCATGTATGCTTCTGCTACTTGTTCTACATCACACTTCTTCCGCAAACGGCGAAACGCTTTGACTCGGTGAGTTTCGCGGCATTCCGACTTCGATGCCCCGGTTGCCGAAATTCAGTTGCCTTTGAATTTCGGGTGATCCCTCTTGAGCATGTATGCTTCTGCTACTTGTTCTACATCACACTTCCTTCCGCAAACGGCGAAACGCTTTGACTCGGTGAGTTTCGCGGCATTCCGACTTCGATGCCCCGGTTGCCGAAATTCAGTTGCCTTTGAATTTCGGGTGATCCCTCTTGAGCATGTATGCTTCTGCTACTTGTTCTACATCACACTTCTTCCGCAAACGGCGAAACGCTTTGACTCGGTGAGTTTCGCGGCATTCCGACTTCGATGCCCCGGTTGCCGAAATTCAGTTGCCTTTGAATTTCGGGTGATCCCTCTTGAGCATGTATGCTTCTGCTACTTGTTCTACATCACACTTCCTTCCGCAAACGGCGAAACGCTTTGACTCGGTGAGTTTCGCGGCATTCCGACTTCGATGCCCCGGTTGCCGAAATTCAGTTGCCTTTGAATTTCGGGTGATCCCTCTTGAGCATGTATGCTTCTGCTACTTGTTCTACATCACACTTCTTCCGCAAACGGCGAAACGCTTTGACTCGGTGAGTTTCGCGGCATTCCGACTTCGATGCCCCGGTTGCCGAAATTCAGTTGCCTTTGAATTTCGGGTGATCCCTCTTGAGCATGTATGCTTCTGCTACTTGTTCTACATCACACTTCCTTCCGCAAACGGCGAAACGCTTTGACTCGGTGAGTTTCGCGGCATTCCGACTTCGATGCCCCGGTTGCCGAAATTCAGTTGCCTTTGAATTTCGGGTGATCCCTCTTGAGCATGTATGCTTCTGCTACTTGTTCTACATCACACTTCTTCCGCAAACGGCGAAACGCTTTGACTCGGTGAGTTTCGCGGCATTCCGACTTCGATGCCCCGGTTGCCGAAATTCAGTTGCCTTTGAATTTCGGGTGATCCCTCTTGAGCATGTATGCTTCTGCTACTTGTTCTACATCACACTTCTTCCGCAAACGGCGAAACGCTTTGACTCGGTGAGTTTCGCGGCATTCCGACTTCGATGCCCCGGTTGCCGAAATTCAGTTGCCTTTGAATTTCGGGTGATCCCTCTTGAGCATGTATGCTTCTGCTACTTGTTCTACATCACACTTCCTTCCGCAAACGGCGAAACGCTTTGACTCGGTGAGTTTCGCGGCATTCCGACTTCGATGCCCCGGTTGCCGAAATTCAGTTGCCTTTGAATTTCGGGTGATCCCTCTTGAGCATGTATGCTTCTGCTACTTGTTCTACATCAGACTTCCTTCCGCAAACGGCGAAACGCTTTGACTCGGTGAGTTTCGCGGCATTCCGACTTCGATGCCCCGGTTGCCGAAATTCAGTTGCCTTTGAATTTCGGGTGATCCCTCTTGAGCATGTATGCTTCTGCTACTTGTTCTACATCACACTTCTTCCGCAAACGGCGAAACGCTTTGACTCGGTGAGTTTCGCGGCATTCCGACTTCGATGCCCCGGTTGCCGAAATTCAGTTGCCTTTGAATTTCGGGTGATCCCTCTTGAGCATGTATGCTTCTGCTACTTGTTCTACATCACACTTCTTCCGCAAACGGCGAAACGCTTTGACTCGGTGAGTTTCGCGGCATTCCGACTTCGATGCCCCGGTTGCCGAAATTCAGTTGCCTTTGAATTTCGGGTGATCCCTCTTGAGCATGTATGCTTCTGCTACTTGTTCTACATCACACTTCTTCCGCAAACGGCGAAACGCTTTGACTCGGTGAGTTTCGCGGCATTCCGACTTCGATGCCCGGTTGCCGAAATTCAGTTGCCTTTGAATTTCGGGTGATCCCTCTTGAGCATGTATGCTTCTGCTACTTGTTCTACATCACACTTCTTCCGCAAACGGCGAAACGCTTTGACTCGGTGAGTTTCGCGGCATTCCGACTTCGATGCCCCGGTTGCCGAAATTCAGTTGCCTTTGAATTTCGGGTGATCCCTCTTGAGCATGTATGCTTCTGCTACTTGTTCTACATCACACTTCCTTCCGCAAACGGCGAAACGCTTTGACTCGGTGAGTTTCGCGGCATTCCGACTTCGATGCCCCGGTTGCCGAAATTCAGTTGCCTTTGAATTTCGGGTGATCCCTCTTGAGCATGTATGCTTCTGCTACTTGTTCTACATCACACTTCTTCCGCAAACGGCGAAACGCTTTGACTCGGTGAGTTTCGCGGCATTCCGACTTCGATGCCCCGGTTGCCGAAATTCAGTTGCCTTTGAATTTCGGGTGATCCCTCTTGAGCATGTATGCTTCTGCTACTTGTTCTACATCAGACTTCTTCCGCAAACGGCGAAACGCTTTGACTCGGTGAGTTTCGCGGCATTCCGACTTCGATGCCCCGGTTGCCGAAATTCAGTTGCCTTTGAATTTCGGGTGATCCCTCTTGAGCATGTATGCTTCTGCTACTTGTTCTACATCACACTTCTTCCGCAAACGGCGAAACGCTTTGACTCGGTGAGTTTCGCGGCATTCCGACTTCGATGCCCCGGTTGCCGAAATTCAGTTGCCTTTGAATTTCGGGTGATCCCTCTTGAGCATGTATGCTTCTGCTACTTGTTCTACATCAGACTTCTTCCGCAAACGGCGAAACGCTTTGACTCGGTGAGTTTCGCGGCATTCCGACTTCGATGCCCCGGTTGCCGAAATTCAGTTGCCTTTGAATTTCGGGTGATCCCTCTTGAGCATGTATGCTTCTGCTACTTGTTCTACATCACACTTCTTCCGCAAACGGCGAAACGCTTTGACTCGGTGAGTTTCGCGGCATTCCGACTTCGATGCCCCGGTTGCCGAAATTCAGTTGCCTTTGAATTTCGGGTGATCCCTCTTGAGCATGTATGCTTCTGCTACTTGTTCTACATCACACTTCCTTCCGCAAACGGCGAAACGCTTTGACTCGGTGAGTTTCGCGGCATTCCGACTTCGATGCCCCGGTTGCCGAAATTCAGTTGCCTTTGAATTTCGGGTGATCCCTCTTGAGCATGTATGCTTCTGCTACTTGTTCTACATCACACTTCCTTCCGCAAACGGCGAAACGCTTTGACTCGGTGAGTTTCGCGGCATTCCGACTTCGATGCCCCGGTTGCCGAAATTCAGTTGCCTTTGAATTTCGGGTGATCCCTCTTGAGCATGTATGCTTCTGCTACTTGTTCTACATCACACTTTCTTCCGCAAACGGCGAAACGCTTTGACTCGGTGAGTTTCGCGGCATTCCGACTTCGATGCCCCGGTTGCCGAAATTCAGTTGCCTTTGAATTTCGGGTGATCCCTCTTGAGCATGTATGCTTCTGCTACTTGTTCTACATCACACTTCTTCCGCAAACGGCGAAACGCTTTGACTCGGTGAGTTTCGCGGCATTCCGACTTCGATGCCCCGGTTGCCGAAATTCAGTTGCCTTTGAATTTCGGGTGATCCCTCTTGAGCATGTATGCTTCTGCTACTTGTTCTACATCACACTTCCTTCCGCAAACGGCGAAACGCTTTGACTCGGTGAGTTTCGCGGCATTCCGACTTCGATGCCCCGGTTGCCGAAATTCAGTTGCCTTTGAATTTCGGGTGATCCCTCTTGAGCATGTATGCTTCTGCTACTTGTTCTACATCACACTTCCTTCCGCAAACGGCGAAACGCTTTGACTCGGTGAGTTTCGCGGCATTCCGACTTCGATGCCCCGGTTGCCGAAATTCAGTTGCCTTTGAATTTCGGGTGATCCCTCTTGAGCATGTATGCTTCTGCTACTTGTTCTACATCACACTTCTTCCGCAAACGGCGAAACGCTTTGACTCGGTGAGTTTCGCGGCATTCCGACTTCGATGCCCCGGTTGCCGAAATTCAGTTGCCTTTGAATTTCGGGTGATCCCTCTTGAGCATGTATGCTTCTGCTACTTGTTCTACATCACACTTCTTCCGCAAACGGCGAAACGCTTTGACTCGGTGAGTTTCGCGGCATTCCGACTTCGATGCCCCGGTTGCCGAAATTCAGTTGCCTTTGAATTTCGGGTGATCCCTCTTGAGCATGTATGCTTCTGCTACTTGTTCTACATCACACTTCTTCCGCAAACGGCGAAACGCTTTGACTCGGTGAGTTTCGCGGCATTCCGACTTCGATGCCCCGGTTGCCGAAATTCAGTTGCCTTTGAATTTCGGGTGATCCCTCTTGAGCATGTATGCTTCTGCTACTTGTTCTACATCAGACTTCCTTCCGCAAACGGCGAAACGCTTTGACTCGGTGAGTTTCGCGGCATTCCGACTTCGATGCCCCGGTTGCCGAAATTCAGTTGCCTTTGAATTTCGGGTGATCCCTCTTGAGCATGTATGCTTCTGCTACTTGTTCTACATCACACTTCCTTCCGCAAACGGCGAAACGCTTTGACTCGGTGAGTTTCGCGGCATTCCGACTTCGATGCCCCGGTTGCCGAAATTCAGTTGCCTTTGAATTTCGGGTGATCCCTCTTGAGCATGTATGCTTCTGCTACTTGTTCTACATCACACTTCTTCCGCAAACGGCGAAACGCTTTGACTCGGTGAGTTTCGCGGCATTCCGACTTCGATGCCCCGGTTGCCGAAATTCAGTTGCCTTTGAATTTCGGGTGATCCCTCTTGAGCATGTATGCTTCTGCTACTTGTTCTACATCACACTTCCTTCCGCAAACGGCGAAACGCTTTGACTCGGTGAGTTTCGCGGCATTCCGACTTCGATGCCCCGGTTGCCGAAATTCAGTTGCCTTTGAATTTCGGGTGATCCCTCTTGAGCATGTATGCTTCTGCTACTTGTTCTACATCACACTTCCTTCCGCAAACGGCGAAACGCTTTGACTCGGTGAGTTTCGCGGCATTCCGACTTCGATGCCCCGGTTGCCGAAATTCAGTTGCCTTTGAATTTCGGGTGATCCCTCTTGAGCATGTATGCTTCTGCTACTTGTTCTACATCACACTTTCTTCCGCAAACGGCGAAACGCTTTGACTCGGTGAGTTTCGCGGCATTCCGACTTCGATGCCCCGGTTGCCGAAATTCAGTTGCCTTTGAATTTCGGGTGATCCCTCTTGAGCATGTATGCTTCTGCTACTTGTTCTACATCACACTTCCTTCCGCAAACGGCGAAACGCTTTGACTCGGTGAGTTTCGCGGCATTCCGACTTCGATGCCCCGGTTGCCGAAATTCAGTTGCCTTTGAATTTCGGGTGATCCCTCTTGAGCATGTATGCTTCTGCTACTTGTTCTACATCACACTTCCTTCCGCAAACGGCGAAACGCTTTGACTCGGTGAGTTTCGCGGCATTCCGACTTCGATGCCCCGGTTGCCGAAATTCAGTTGCCTTTGAATTTCGGGTGATCCCTCTTGAGCATGTATGCTTCTGCTACTTGTTCTACATCACACTTCTTCCGCAAACGGCGAAACGCTTTGACTCGGTGAGTTTCGCGGCATTCCGACTTCGATGCCCGGTTGCCGAAATTCAGTTGCCTTTGAATTTCGGGTGATCCCTCTTGAGCATGTATGCTTCTGCTACTTGTTCTACATCACACTTCCTTCCGCAAACGGCGAAACGCTTTGACTCGGTGAGTTTCGCGGCATTCCGACTTCGATGCCCCGGTTGCCGAAATTCAGTTGCCTTTGAATTTCGGGTGATCCCTCTTGAGCATGTATGCTTCTGCTACTTGTTCTACATCACACTTTCTTCCGCAAACGGCGAAACGCTTTGACTCGGTGAGTTTCGCGGCATTCCGACTTCGATGCCCCGGTTGCCGAAATTCAGTTGCCTTTGAATTTCGGGTGATCCCTCTTGAGCATGTATGCTTCTGCTACTTGTTCTACATCACACTTCTTCCGCAAACGGCGAAACGCTTTGACTCGGTGAGTTTCGCGGCATTCCGACTTCGATGCCCCGGTTGCCGAAATTCAGTTGCCTTTGAATTTCGGGTGATCCCTCTTGAGCATGTATGCTTCTGCTACTTGTTCTACATCAGACTTCTTCCGCAAACGGCGAAACGCTTTGACTCGGTGAGTTTCGCGGCATTCCGACTTCGATGCCCCGGTTGCCGAAATTCAGTTGCCTTTGAATTTCGGGTGATCCCTCTTGAGCATGTATGCTTCTGCTACTTGTTCTACATCACACTTCTTCCGCAAACGGCGAAACGCTTTGACTCGGTGAGTTTCGCGGCATTCCGACTTCGATGCCCCGGTTGCCGAAATTCAGTTGCCTTTGAATTTCGGGTGATCCCTCTTGAGCATGTATGCTTCTGCTACTTGTTCTACATCACACTTCTTCCGCAAACGGCGAAACGCTTTGACTCGGTGAGTTTCGCGGCATTCCGACTTCGATGCCCCGGTTGCCGAAATTCAGTTGCCTTTGAATTTCGGGTGATCCCTCTTGAGCATGTATGCTTCTGCTACTTGTTCTACATCAGACTTCTTCCGCAAACGGCGAAACGCTTTGACTCGGTGAGTTTCGCGGCATTCCGACTTCGATGCCCCGGTTGCCGAAATTCAGTTGCCTTTGAATTTCGGGTGATCCCTCTTGAGCATGTATGCTTCTGCTACTTGTTCTACATCACACTTCCTTCCGCAAACGGCGAAACGCTTTGACTCGGTGAGTTTCGCGGCATTCCGACTTCGATGCCCCGGTTGCCGAAATTCAGTTGCCTTTGAATTTCGGGTGATCCCTCTTGAGCATGTATGCTTCTGCTACTTGTTCTACATCACACTTCTTCCGCAAACGGCGAAACGCTTTGACTCGGTGAGTTTCGCGGCATTCCGACTTCGATGCCCCGGTTGCCGAAATTCAGTTGCCTTTGAATTTCGGGTGATCCCTCTTGAGCATGTATGCTTCTGCTACTTGTTCTACATCACACTTCCTTCCGCAAACGGCGAAACGCTTTGACTCGGTGAGTTTCGCGGCATTCCGACTTCGATGCCCCGGTTGCCGAAATTCAGTTGCCTTTGAATTTCGGGTGATCCCTCTTGAGCATGTATGCTTCTGCTACTTGTTCTACATCACACTTCTTCCGCAAACGGCGAAACGCTTTGACTCGGTGAGTTTCGCGGCATTCCGACTTCGATGCCCCGGTTGCCGAAATTCAGTTGCCTTTGAATTTCGGGTGATCCCTCTTGAGCATGTATGCTTCTGCTACTTGTTCTACATCAGACTTCTTCCGCAAACGGCGAAACGCTTTGACTCGGTGAGTTTCGCGGCATTCCGACTTCGATGCCCCGGTTGCCGAAATTCAGTTGCCTTTGAATTTCGGGTGATCCCTCTTGAGCATGTATGCTTCTGCTACTTGTTCTACATCAGACTTCTTCCGCAAACGGCGAAACGCTTTGACTCGGTGAGTTTCGCGGCATTCCGACTTCGATGCCCCGGTTGCCGAAATTCAGTTGCCTTTGAATTTCGGGTGATCCCTCTTGAGCATGTATGCTTCTGCTACTTGTTCTACATCAGACTTCCTTCCGCAAACGGCGAAACGCTTTGACTCGGTGAGTTTCGCGGCATTCCGACTTCGATGCCCCGGTTGCCGAAATTCAGTTGCCTTTGAATTTCGGGTGATCCCTCTTGAGCATGTATGCTTCTGCTACTTGTTCTACATCACACTTCTTCCGCAAACGGCGAAACGCTTTGACTCGGTGAGTTTCGCGGCATTCCGACTTCGATGCCCCGGTTGCCGAAATTCAGTTGCCTTTGAATTTCGGGTGATCCCTCTTGAGCATGTATGCTTCTGCTACTTGTTCTACATCACACTTCTTCCGCAAACGGCGAAACGCTTTGACTCGGTGAGTTTCGCGGCATTCCGACTTCGATGCCCCGGTTGCCGAAATTCAGTTGCCTTTGAATTTCGGGTGATCCCTCTTGAGCATGTATGCTTCTGCTACTTGTTCTACATCACACTTCCTTCCGCAAACGGCGAAACGCTTTGACTCGGTGAGTTTCGCGGCATTCCGACTTCGATGCCCGGTTGCCGAAATTCAGTTGCCTTTGAATTTCGGGTGATCCCTCTTGAGCATGTATGCTTCTGCTACTTGTTCTACATCACACTTCTTCCGCAAACGGCGAAACGCTTTGACTCGGTGAGTTTCGCGGCATTCCGACTTCGATGCCCCGGTTGCCGAAATTCAGTTGCCTTTGAATTTCGGGTGATCCCTCTTGAGCATGTATGCTTCTGCTACTTGTTCTACATCACACTTCTTCCGCAAACGGCGAAACGCTTTGACTCGGTGAGTTTCGCGGCATTCCGACTTCGATGCCCCGGTTGCCGAAATTCAGTTGCCTTTGAATTTCGGGTGATCCCTCTTGAGCATGTATGCTTCTGCTACTTGTTCTACATCACACTTCCTTCCGCAAACGGCGAAACGCTTTGACTCGGTGAGTTTCGCGGCATTCCGACTTCGATGCCCCGGTTGCCGAAATTCAGTTGCCTTTGAATTTCGGGTGATCCCTCTTGAGCATGTATGCTTCTGCTACTTGTTCTACATCAGACTTTCTTCCGCAAACGGCGAAACGCTTTGACTCGGTGAGTTTCGCGGCATTCCGACTTCGATGCCCGGTTGCCGAAATTCAGTTGCCTTTGAATTTCGGGTGATCCCTCTTGAGCATGTATGCTTCTGCTACTTGTTCTACATCACACTTCTTCCGCAAACGGCGAAACGCTTTGACTCGGTGAGTTTCGCGGCATTCCGACTTCGATGCCCCGGTTGCCGAAATTCAGTTGCCTTTGAATTTCGGGTGATCCCTCTTGAGCATGTATGCTTCTGCTACTTGTTCTACATCACACTTTCTTCCGCAAACGGCGAAACGCTTTGACTCGGTGAGTTTCGCGGCATTCCGACTTCGATGCCCCGGTTGCCGAAATTCAGTTGCCTTTGAATTTCGGGTGATCCCTCTTGAGCATGTATGCTTCTGCTACTTGTTCTACATCAGACTTCTTCCGCAAACGGCGAAACGCTTTGACTCGGTGAGTTTCGCGGCATTCCGACTTCGATGCCCCGGTTGCCGAAATTCAGTTGCCTTTGAATTTCGGGTGATCCCTCTTGAGCATGTATGCTTCTGCTACTTGTTCTACATCAGACTTCTTCCGCAAACGGCGAAACGCTTTGACTCGGTGAGTTTCGCGGCATTCCGACTT
Source organism: Populus alba x Populus x berolinensis (assembly GCA_029228515.1). Taxonomy (NCBI): domain Eukaryota; kingdom Viridiplantae; phylum Streptophyta; class Magnoliopsida; order Malpighiales; family Salicaceae; genus Populus; species Populus alba x Populus x berolinensis. The sequence continues at coordinate 2,166,866 of CM055351.1, read as the reverse complement.
CGATGCCCCGGTTGCCGAAATTCAGTTGCCTTTGAATTTCGGGTGATCCCTCTTGAGCATGTATGCTTCTGCTACTTGTTCTACATCACACTTCTTCCGCAAACGGCGAAACGCTTTGACTCGGTGAGTTTCGCGGCATTCCGACTTCGATGCCCCGGTTGCCGAAATTCAGTTGCCTTTGAATTTCGGGTGATCCCTCTTGAGCATGTATGCTTCTGCTACTTGTTCTACATCACACTTTCTTCCGCAAACGGCGAAACGCTTTGACTCGGTGAGTTTCGCGGCATTCCGACTTCGATGCCCCGGTTGCCGAAATTCAGTTGCCTTTGAATTTCGGGTGATCCCTCTTGAGCATGTATGCTTCTGCTACTTGTTCTACATCACACTTCCTTCCGCAAACGGCGAAACGCTTTGACTCGGTGAGTTTCGCGGCATTCCGACTTCGATGCCCCGGTTGCCGAAATTCAGTTGCCTTTGAATTTCGGGTGATCCCTCTTGAGCATGTATGCTTCTGCTACTTGTTCTACATCAGACTTCTTCCGCAAACGGCGAAACGCTTTGACTCGGTGAGTTTCGCGGCATTCCGACTTCGATGCCCCGGTTGCCGAAATTCAGTTGCCTTTGAATTTCGGGTGATCCCTCTTGAGCATGTATGCTTCTGCTACTTGTTCTACATCAGACTTCTTCCGCAAACGGCGAAACGCTTTGACTCGGTGAGTTTCGCGGCATTCCGACTTCGATGCCCCGGTTGCCGAAATTCAGTTGCCTTTGAATTTCGGGTGATCCCTCTTGAGCATGTATGCTTCTGCTACTTGTTCTACATCAGACTTCTTCCGCAAACGGCGAAACGCTTTGACTCGGTGAGTTTCGCGGCATTCCGACTTCGATGCCCCGGTTGCCGAAATTCAGTTGCCTTTGAATTTCGGGTGATCCCTCTTGAGCATGTATGCTTCTGCTACTTGTTCTACATCACACTTCTTCCGCAAACGGCGAAACGCTTTGACTCGGTGAGTTTCGCGGCATTCCGACTTCGATGCCCCGGTTGCCGAAATTCAGTTGCCTTTGAATTTCGGGTGATCCCTCTTGAGCATGTATGCTTCTGCTACTTGTTCTACATCAGACTTCTTCCGCAAACGGCGAAACGCTTTGACTCGGTGAGTTTCGCGGCATTCCGACTTCGATGCCCCGGTTGCCGAAATTCAGTTGCCTTTGAATTTCGGGTGATCCCTCTTGAGCATGTATGCTTCTGCTACTTGTTCTACATCAGACTTCTTCCGCAAACGGCGAAACGCTTTGACTCGGTGAGTTTCGCGGCATTCCGACTTCGATGCCCCGGTTGCCGAAATTCAGTTGCCTTTGAATTTCGGGTGATCCCTCTTGAGCATGTATGCTTCTGCTACTTGTTCTACATCACACTTCTTCCGCAAACGGCGAAACGCTTTGACTCGGTGAGTTTCGCGGCATTCCGACTTCGATGCCCCGGTTGCCGAAATTCAGTTGCCTTTGAATTTCGGGTGATCCCTCTTGAGCATGTATGCTTCTGCTACTTGTTCTACATCACACTTCTTCCGCAAACGGCGAAACGCTTTGACTCGGTGAGTTTCGCGGCATTCCGACTTCGATGCCCCGGTTGCCGAAATTCAGTTGCCTTTGAATTTCGGGTGATCCCTCTTGAGCATGTATGCTTCTGCTACTTGTTCTACATCACACTTCCTTCCGCAAACGGCGAAACGCTTTGACTCGGTGAGTTTCGCGGCATTCCGACTTCGATGCCCCGGTTGCCGAAATTCAGTTGCCTTTGAATTTCGGGTGATCCCTCTTGAGCATGTATGCTTCTGCTACTTGTTCTACATCAGACTTTCTTCCGCAAACGGCGAAACGCTTTGACTCGGTGAGTTTCGCGGCATTCCGACTTCGATGCCCCGGTTGCCGAAATTCAGTTGCCTTTGAATTTCGGGTGATCCCTCTTGAGCATGTATGCTTCTGCTACTTGTTCTACATCAGACTTCTTCCGCAAACGGCGAAACGCTTTGACTCGGTGAGTTTCGCGGCATTCCGACTTCGATGCCCCGGTTGCCGAAATTCAGTTGCCTTTGAATTTCGGGTGATCCCTCTTGAGCATGTATGCTTCTGCTACTTGTTCTACATCAGACTTCTTCCGCAAACGGCGAAACGCTTTGACTCGGTGAGTTTCGCGGCATTCCGACTTCGATGCCCCGGTTGCCGAAATTCAGTTGCCTTTGAATTTCGGGTGATCCCTCTTGAGCATGTATGCTTCTGCTACTTGTTCTACATCAGACTTCTTCCGCAAACGGCGAAACGCTTTGACTCGGTGAGTTTCGCGGCATTCCGACTTCGATGCCCCGGTTGCCGAAATTCAGTTGCCTTTGAATTTCGGGTGATCCCTCTTGAGCATGTATGCTTCTGCTACTTGTTCTACATCAGACTTCTTCCGCAAACGGCGAAACGCTTTGACTCGGTGAGTTTCGCGGCATTCCGACTTCGATGCCCCGGTTGCCGAAATTCAGTTGCCTTTGAATTTCGGGTGATCCCTCTTGAGCATGTATGCTTCTGCTACTTGTTCTACATCACACTTCTTCCGCAAACGGCGAAACGCTTTGACTCGGTGAGTTTCGCGGCATTCCGACTTCGATGCCCCGGTTGCCGAAATTCAGTTGCCTTTGAATTTCGGGTGATCCCTCTTGAGCATGTATGCTTCTGCTACTTGTTCTACATCAGACTTCTTCCGCAAACGGCGAAACGCTTTGACTCGGTGAGTTTCGCGGCATTCCGACTTCGATGCCCCGGTTGCCGAAATTCAGTTGCCTTTGAATTTCGGGTGATCCCTCTTGAGCATGTATGCTTCTGCTACTTGTTCTACATCACACTTCCTTCCGCAAACGGCGAAACGCTTTGACTCGGTGAGTTTCGCGGCATTCCGACTTCGATGCCCCGGTTGCCGAAATTCAGTTGCCTTTGAATTTCGGGTGATCCCTCTTGAGCATGTATGCTTCTGCTACTTGTTCTACATCAGACTTCTTCCGCAAACGGCGAAACGCTTTGACTCGGTGAGTTTCGCGGCATTCCGACTTCGATGCCCGGTTGCCGAAATTCAGTTGCCTTTGAATTTCGGGTGATCCCTCTTGAGCATGTATGCTTCTGCTACTTGTTCTACATCAGACTTCTTCCGCAAACGGCGAAACGCTTTGACTCGGTGAGTTTCGCGGCATTCCGACTTCGATGCCCCGGTTGCCGAAATTCAGTTGCCTTTGAATTTCGGGTGATCCCTCTTGAGCATGTATGCTTCTGCTACTTGTTCTACATCAGACTTCTTCCGCAAACGGCGAAACGCTTTGACTCGGTGAGTTTCGCGGCATTCCGACTTCGATGCCCCGGTTGCCGAAATTCAGTTGCCTTTGAATTTCGGGTGATCCCTCTTGAGCATGTATGCTTCTGCTACTTGTTCTACATCAGACTTCTTCCGCAAACGGCGAAACGCTTTGACTCGGTGAGTTTCGCGGCATTCCGACTTCGATGCCCCGGTTGCCGAAATTCAGTTGCCTTTGAATTTCGGGTGATCCCTCTTGAGCATGTATGCTTCTGCTACTTGTTCTACATCACACTTCTTCCGCAAACGGCGAAACGCTTTGACTCGGTGAGTTTCGCGGCATTCCGACTTCGATGCCCCGGTTGCCGAAATTCAGTTGCCTTTGAATTTCGGGTGATCCCTCTTGAGCATGTATGCTTCTGCTACTTGTTCTACATCAGACTTCTTCCGCAAACGGCGAAACGCTTTGACTCGGTGAGTTTCGCGGCATTCCGACTTCGATGCCCCGGTTGCCGAAATTCAGTTGCCTTTGAATTTCGGGTGATCCCTCTTGAGCATGTATGCTTCTGCTACTTGTTCTACATCAGACTTCTTCCGCAAACGGCGAAACGCTTTGACTCGGTGAGTTTCGCGGCATTCCGACTTCGATGCCCCGGTTGCCGAAATTCAGTTGCCTTTGAATTTCGGGTGATCCCTCTTGAGCATGTATGCTTCTGCTACTTGTTCTACATCAGACTTCTTCCGCAAACGGCGAAACGCTTTGACTCGGTGAGTTTCGCGGCATTCCGACTTCGATGCCCCGGTTGCCGAAATTCAGTTGCCTTTGAATTTCGGGTGATCCCTCTTGAGCATGTATGCTTCTGCTACTTGTTCTACATCAGACTTCTTCCGCAAACGGCGAAACGCTTTGACTCGGTGAGTTTCGCGGCATTCCGACTTCGATGCCCCGGTTGCCGAAATTCAGTTGCCTTTGAATTTCGGGTGATCCCTCTTGAGCATGTATGCTTCTGCTACTTGTTCTACATCAGACTTCTTCCGCAAACGGCGAAACGCTTTGACTCGGTGAGTTTCGCGGCATTCCGACTTCGATGCCCCGGTTGCCGAAATTCAGTTGCCTTTGAATTTCGGGTGATCCCTCTTGAGCATGTATGCTTCTGCTACTTGTTCTACATCAGACTTCTTCCGCAAACGGCGAAACGCTTTGACTCGGTGAGTTTCGCGGCATTCCGACTTCGATGCCCCGGTTGCCGAAATTCAGTTGCCTTTGAATTTCGGGTGATCCCTCTTGAGCATGTATGCTTCTGCTACTTGTTCTACATCAGACTTCTTCCGCAAACGGCGAAACGCTTTGACTCGGTGAGTTTCGCGGCATTCCGACTTCGATGCCCCGGTTGCCGAAATTCAGTTGCCTTTGAATTTCGGGTGATCCCTCTTGAGCATGTATGCTTCTGCTACTTGTTCTACATCAGACTTCTTCCGCAAACGGCGAAACGCTTTGACTCGGTGAGTTTCGCGGCATTCCGACTTCGATGCCCCGGTTGCCGAAATTCAGTTGCCTTTGAATTTCGGGTGATCCCTCTTGAGCATGTATGCTTCTGCTACTTGTTCTACATCAGACTTCTTCCGCAAACGGCGAAACGCTTTGACTCGGTGAGTTTCGCGGCATTCCGACTTCGATGCCCCGGTTGCCGAAATTCAGTTGCCTTTGAATTTCGGGTGATCCCTCTTGAGCATGTATGCTTCTGCTACTTGTTCTACATCAGACTTCTTCCGCAAACGGCGAAACGCTTTGACTCGGTGAGTTTCGCGGCATTCCGACTTCGATGCCCCGGTTGCCGAAATTCAGTTGCCTTTGAATTTCGGGTGATCCCTCTTGAGCATGTATGCTTCTGCTACTTGTTCTACATCAGACTTCTTCCGCAAACGGCGAAACGCTTTGACTCGGTGAGTTTCGCGGCATTCCGACTTCGATGCCCCGGTTGCCGAAATTCAGTTGCCTTTGAATTTCGGGTGATCCCTCTTGAGCATGTATGCTTCTGCTACTTGTTCTACATCAGACTTCTTCCGCAAACGGCGAAACGCTTTGACTCGGTGAGTTTCGCGGCATTCCGACTTCGATGCCCCGGTTGCCGAAATTCAGTTGCCTTTGAATTTCGGGTGATCCCTCTTGAGCATGTATGCTTCTGCTACTTGTTCTACATCAGACTTCTTCCGCAAACGGCGAAACGCTTTGACTCGGTGAGTTTCGCGGCATTCCGACTTCGATGCCCGGTTGCCGAAATTCAGTTGCCTTTGAATTTCGGGTGATCCCTCTTGAGCATGTATGCTTCTGCTACTTGTTCTACATCAGACTTCTTCCGCAAACGGCGAAACGCTTTGACTCGGTGAGTTTCGCGGCATTCCGACTTCGATGCCCCGGTTGCCGAAATTCAGTTGCCTTTGAATTTCGGGTGATCCCTCTTGAGCATGTATGCTTCTGCTACTTGTTCTACATCAGACTTCTTCCGCAAACGGCGAAACGCTTTGACTCGGTGAGTTTCGCGGCATTCCGACTTCGATGCCCCGGTTGCCGAAATTCAGTTGCCTTTGAATTTCGGGTGATCCCTCTTGAGCATGTATGCTTCTGCTACTTGTTCTACATCAGACTTCTTCCGCAAACGGCGAAACGCTTTGACTCGGTGAGTTTCGCGGCATTCCGACTTCGATGCCCCGGTTGCCGAAATTCAGTTGCCTTTGAATTTCGGGTGATCCCTCTTGAGCATGTATGCTTCTGCTACTTGTTCTACATCAGACTTTCTTCCGCAAACGGCGAAACGCTTTGACTCGGTGAGTTTCGCGGCATTCCGACTTCGATGCCCCGGTTGCCGAAATTCAGTTGCCTTTGAATTTCGGGTGATCCCTCTTGAGCATGTATGCTTCTGCTACTTGTTCTACATCAGACTTCTTCCGCAAACGGCGAAACGCTTTGACTCGGTGAGTTTCGCGGCATTCCGACTTCGATGCCCCGGTTGCCGAAATTCAGTTGCCTTTGAATTTCGGGTGATCCCTCTTGAGCATGTATGCTTCTGCTACTTGTTCTACATCAGACTTCTTCCGCAAACGGCGAAACGCTTTGACTCGGTGAGTTTCGCGGCATTCCGACTTCGATGCCCCGGTTGCCGAAATTCAGTTGCCTTTGAATTTCGGGTGATCCCTCTTGAGCATGTATGCTTCTGCTACTTGTTCTACATCAGACTTCTTCCGCAAACGGCGAAACGCTTTGACTCGGTGAGTTTCGCGGCATTCCGACTTCGATGCCCCGGTTGCCGAAATTCAGTTGCCTTTGAATTTCGGGTGATCCCTCTTGAGCATGTATGCTTCTGCTACTTGTTCTACATCAGACTTCTTCCGCAAACGGCGAAACGCTTTGACTCGGTGAGTTTCGCGGCATTCCGACTTCGATGCCCCGGTTGCCGAAATTCAGTTGCCTTTGAATTTCGGGTGATCCCTCTTGAGCATGTATGCTTCTGCTACTTGTTCTACATCAGACTTCCTTCCGCAAACGGCGAAACGCTTTGACTCGGTGAGTTTCGCGGCATTCCGACTTCGATGCCCCGGTTGCCGAAATTCAGTTGCCTTTGAATTTCGGGTGATCCCTCTTGAGCATGTATGCTTCTGCTACTTGTTCTACATCAGACTTCTTCCGCAAACGGCGAAACGCTTTGACTCGGTGAGTTTCGCGGCATTCCGACTTCGATGCCCCGGTTGCCGAAATTCAGTTGCCTTTGAATTTCGGGTGATCCCTCTTGAGCATGTATGCTTCTGCTACTTGTTCTACATCAGACTTCTTCCGCAAACGGCGAAACGCTTTGACTCGGTGAGTTTCGCGGCATTCCGACTTCGATGCCCCGGTTGCCGAAATTCAGTTGCCTTTGAATTTCGGGTGATCCCTCTTGAGCATGTATGCTTCTGCTACTTGTTCTACATCAGACTTCTTCCGCAAACGGCGAAACGCTTTGACTCGGTGAGTTTCGCGGCATTCCGACTTCGATGCCCCGGTTGCCGAAATTCAGTTGCCTTTGAATTTCGGGTGATCCCTCTTGAGCATGTATGCTTCTGCTACTTGTTCTACATCAGACTTCTTCCGCAAACGGCGAAACGCTTTGACTCGGTGAGTTTCGCGGCATTCCGACTTCGATGCCCCGGTTGCCGAAATTCAGTTGCCTTTGAATTTCGGGTGATCCCTCTTGAGCATGTATGCTTCTGCTACTTGTTCTACATCAGACTTCTTCCGCAAACGGCGAAACGCTTTGACTCGGTGAGTTTCGCGGCATTCCGACTTCGATGCCCCGGTTGCCGAAATTCAGTTGCCTTTGAATTTCGGGTGATCCCTCTTGAGCATGTATGCTTCTGCTACTTGTTCTACATCAGACTTCCTTCCGCAAACGGCGAAACGCTTTGACTCGGTGAGTTTCGCGGCATTCCGACTTCGATGCCCCGGTTGCCGAAATTCAGTTGCCTTTGAATTTCGGGTGATCCCTCTTGAGCATGTATGCTTCTGCTACTTGTTCTACATCAGACTTCTTCCGCAAACGGCGAAACGCTTTGACTCGGTGAGTTTCGCGGCATTCCGACTTCGATGCCCCGGTTGCCGAAATTCAGTTGCCTTTGAATTTCGGGTGATCCCTCTTGAGCATGTATGCTTCTGCTACTTGTTCTACATCAGACTTCTTCCGCAAACGGCGAAACGCTTTGACTCGGTGAGTTTCGCGGCATTCCGACTTCGATGCCCCGGTTGCCGAAATTCAGTTGCCTTTGAATTTCGGGTGATCCCTCTTGAGCATGTATGCTTCTGCTACTTGTTCTACATCAGACTTCTTCCGCAAACGGCGAAACGCTTTGACTCGGTGAGTTTCGCGGCATTCCGACTTCGATGCCCGGTTGCCGAAATTCAGTTGCCTTTGAATTTCGGGTGATCCCTCTTGAGCATGTATGCTTCTGCTACTTGTTCTACATCAGACTTCTTCCGCAAACGGCGAAACGCTTTGACTCGGTGAGTTTCGCGGCATTCCGACTTCGATGCCCCGGTTGCCGAAATTCAGTTGCCTTTGAATTTCGGGTGATCCCTCTTGAGCATGTATGCTTCTGCTACTTGTTCTACATCAGACTTCTTCCGCAAACGGCGAAACGCTTTGACTCGGTGAGTTTCGCGGCATTCCGACTTCGATGCCCGGTTGCCGAAATTCAGTTGCCTTTGAATTTCGGGTGATCCCTCTTGAGCATGTATGCTTCTGCTACTTGTTCTACATCAGACTTCTTCCGCAAACGGCGAAACGCTTTGACTCGGTGAGTTTCGCGGCATTCCGACTTCGATGCCCCGGTTGCCGAAATTCAGTTGCCTTTGAATTTCGGGTGATCCCTCTTGAGCATGTATGCTTCTGCTACTTGTTCTACATCAGACTTCTTCCGCAAACGGCGAAACGCTTTGACTCGGTGAGTTTCGCGGCATTCCGACTTCGATGCCCGGTTGCCGAAATTCAGTTGCCTTTGAATTTCGGGTGATCCCTCTTGAGCATGTATGCTTCTGCTACTTGTTCTACATCAGACTTCTTCCGCAAACGGCGAAACGCTTTGACTCGGTGAGTTTCGCGGCATTCCGACTTCGATGCCCCGGTTGCCGAAATTCAGTTGCCTTTGAATTTCGGGTGATCCCTCTTGAGCATGTATGCTTCTGCTACTTGTTCTACATCAGACTTCTTCCGCAAACGGCGAAACGCTTTGACTCGGTGAGTTTCGCGGCATTCCGACTTCGATGCCCCGGTTGCCGAAATTCAGTTGCCTTTGAATTTCGGGTGATCCCTCTTGAGCATGTATGCTTCTGCTACTTGTTCTACATCAGACTTCTTCCGCAAACGGCGAAACGCTTTGACTCGGTGAGTTTCGCGGCATTCCGACTTCGATGCCCCGGTTGCCGAAATTCAGTTGCCTTTGAATTTCGGGTGATCCCTCTTGAGCATGTATGCTTCTGCTACTTGTTCTACATCAGACTTCTTCCGCAAACGGCGAAACGCTTTGACTCGGTGAGTTTCGCGGCATTCCGACTTCGATGCCCGGTTGCCGAAATTCAGTTGCCTTTGAATTTCGGGTGATCCCTCTTGAGCATGTATGCTTCTGCTACTTGTTCTACATCAGACTTCTTCCGCAAAGGCGAAACGCTTTGACTCGGTGAGTTTCGCGGCATTCCGACTTCGATGCCCCGGTTGCCGAAATTCAGTTGCCTTTGAATTTCGGGTGATCCCTCTTGAGCATGTATGCTTCTGCTACTTGTTCTACATCAGACTTCTTCCGCAAACGGCGAAACGCTTTGACTCGGTGAGTTTCGCGGCATTCCGACTTCGATGCCCCGGTTGCCGAAATTCAGTTGCCTTTGAATTTCGGGTGATCCCTCTTGAGCATGTATGCTTCTGCTACTTGTTCTACATCAGACTTCTTCCGCAAACGGCGAAACGCTTTGACTCGGTGAGTTTCGCGGCATTCCGACTTCGATGCCCCGGTTGCCGAAATTCAGTTGCCTTTGAATTTCGGGTGATCCCTCTTGAGCATGTATGCTTCTGCTACTTGTTCTACATCAGACTTCTTCCGCAAACGGCGAAACGCTTTGACTCGGTGAGTTTCGCGGCATTCCGACTTCGATGCCCCGGTTGCCGAAATTCAGTTGCCTTTGAATTTCGGGTGATCCCTCTTGAGCATGTATGCTTCTGCTACTTGTTCTACATCAGACTTCTTCCGCAAACGGCGAAACGCTTTGACTCGGTGAGTTTCGCGGCATTCCGACTTCGATGCCCCGGTTGCCGAAATTCAGTTGCCTTTGAATTTCGGGTGATCCCTCTTGAGCATGTATGCTTCTGCTACTTGTTCTACATCACACTTCTTCCGCAAACGGCGAAACGCTTTGACTCGGTGAGTTTCGCGGCATTCCGACTTCGATGCCCCGGTTGCCGAAATTCAGTTGCCTTTGAATTTCGGGTGATCCCTCTTGAGCATGTATGCTTCTGCTACTTGTTCTACATCAGACTTCTTCCGCAAACGGCGAAACGCTTTGACTCGGTGAGTTTCGCGGCATTCCGACTTCGATGCCCCGGTTGCCGAAATTCAGTTGCCTTTGAATTTCGGGTGATCCCTCTTGAGCATGTATGCTTCTGCTACTTGTTCTACATCAGACTTCTTCCGCAAACGGCGAAACGCTTTGACTCGGTGAGTTTCGCGGCATTCCGACTTCGATGCCCCGGTTGCCGAAATTCAGTTGCCTTTGAATTTCGGGTGATCCCTCTTGAGCATGTATGCTTCTGCTACTTGTTCTACATCAGACTTCTTCCGCAAACGGCGAAACGCTTTGACTCGGTGAGTTTCGCGGCATTCCGACTTCGATGCCCCGGTTGCCGAAATTCAGTTGCCTTTGAATTTCGGGTGATTCTCTTGAGCTGTGCTTATGCTTTGCTTCTTCCATGTTCTACATCTACTTCTTCCGCAAACGGCGAAACGCTTTGACTCGGTGAGTTTCACGGCATTCCGACTTCGATGCCCCGGTTGCCGAAATTCAGTTGCCTTTGAATTTCGGGTGATCCCTCTTGAGCATGTATGCTTCTGCTACTTGTTCTACATCAGACTTCTTCCGCAAATGGCGAAACGCTTTGACTCGGTGAGTTTCGCGGCATTCGACTTCGATGCCCCGGTTGCCAAATTCAGTTGCCTTTGAATTTCGGGATCCCTCTTGAGCATGTATGCTTCTGTACTTGTTCTACATCAGACTTCTTCCGCAAACGGCGAAACGCTTTGACTCGGTGAGTTTCGCGGCATTCCGACTTCGATGCCCCGGTTGCCGAAATTCAGTTGCCTTTGAATTTCGGGTGATCCCTCTTGAGCATGTATGCTTCTGCTACTTGTTCTACATCAACTTCTTCCGCAAACGGCGAAACGCTTTGACTCGGTGAGTTTCGCGGCATTCCGACTTCGATGCCCCGGTTGCCGAAATTCAGTTGCCTTTGAATTTCGGGTGATCCCTCTTGAGCATGTATGCTTCTGTGCTATTGTTCTACATCAGACTTCTTCCGCAAACGGCGAAACGCTTTGACTCGGTGAGTTTCGCGGCATTCCGACTTCGATGCCCGGTTGCCGAAATTCAGTTGCCTTTGAATTTCGGGTGATCCCTCTTGAGCATGTATGCTTCTGCTACTTGTTCTACATCAGACTTCTTCCGCAAACGGCAAAACGCTTTGACTCGGTGAGTTTCGCGGCATTCCGACTTCGATGCCCCGGTTGCCGAAATTCAGTTGCCTTTGAATTTCGGGTGATCCCTCTTGAGCATGTATGCTTCTGCTACTTGTTCTACGAGTATTCCTTCGTGTTCTCTCAGGTTGGATCCACAAACTCCAACACGGTTGTCACCGGCAAACACCATTTTGCGTAATTTGAAGGTTGTGCCCGTGTTTAAACATGCCATCTGTCGGTCTCCTTTCTGTAAACATCTCCAGCAGCAGTATGCCATTAGCTGTACCCCATTCCGTAAGTTGACATTCACTTCCCATGCCGTCAGTGTATTTTCGTAATTTTTCAAAGAAAATCAAGGTATTTCAGTCTTTTACGCTATACTGTGGATCATGTAATTTTTTTTTAGAATGCTAACATATTTTATTTTGTATATAAATTTTCTTGCATATTGTAAAACAAAAATAAAATAAAAAAGAAGGAATAACAACGCGGGTCCAAACACCCATCCTATTTTGTTATCATTTGTGGTCCAAAGCCCAATTTTCAAATATAGTTATCCATTTCTCAATGATATCAAAATATTTGTT
>CM055351.1:2116716-2154604 GCA_029228515.1 Populus alba x Populus x berolinensis | reverse complement strand
TTTCGCAGCATCCGACTTCGATGCCCCGGTTGCCGAAATTCAGTTGCCTTTGAATTTCGGGTGATCCCTCTTGAGCATGTATGCTTCTGCTACTTGTTCTACATCAGACTTCTTCCCAAAACGGCGAAAACGCTTTGACTCGGTGAGTTTCGCGGCATTCCGACTTCGATGCCCCGGTTGCCGAAATTCAGTTGCCTTTGAATTTCGGGTGATCCCTCTTGAGCATGTATGCTTCTGCTACTTGTTCTACACACAGACTTTCCTCCGCAAACGCGAAACGCTTTGACTCGTGAGTTTCGCGGCATTCCGACTTCGATGCCCCGGTTGCCGAAATTCAGTTGCCTTTGAATTTCGGGTGATCCCTCTTGAGCATGTATGCTTCTGCTACTTGTTCTACATCAGACTTTCTTCCGCAAACGGCGAAACGCTTTGACTCGGTGAGTTTCGCGCGCATTCCGACTTCGATGCCCCGGTTGCCGAAATTCAGTTGCCTTTGAATTTGGGGTGATCCCTCTTGAGCATGTATGCTTGTGCTACTTGTTCTACATCATACTTCCTTCCGCAAACGGCGAAACGCTTTGACTCGGTGAGTTTCATGGCATTCCGACTTCGATGCCCCGGTTGCCGAGATTCAGTTGCCTTTGAATTTCGGGTGATCCCTCTTGAGCATGTATGCGTCTGCTACTTGTTCTACATCAGACTTTCTTCCGCAAACGGCGAAAAGCTTTGACTCGGTAAGTGTCGCGGCATTCCGCCTTCGATGCCCCGGTTCCCGAAATTCAGTTGCCTTTGAATTTCGGGTGATCCCTCTTGAGCATGTATGCTTCTGCTACTTGTTCAACATCATATTTCCTTCCGCAAACGGCGAAACGCTTTGACTCGGTGAGTTTCGCGGCATTCCACCTTCGATTCCCTCGTTGCTGAAATTCAGTTGCCTTTGAATTTCGGGTGATCCCTCTTGAGCATGTATGCTGCTGCTACTTGTTCTGCATCATACTTCCTTCCGCAAACTGCGAAACGCTTTGACTCGGTGAGTTTCGCGGCATTCCGACTTCGATGCCCCGGTTGCTGAAATTCAGTTGCCTTTGAATTTCGGTGATCCCTCTTGAGCATGTATGGTTCTGCTACTTGTTCTACATCAGACTTTCTTCCGCAAACGGCGAAACGCTTTGACTCGGTCAGTTTCGCGGCATTCCGACTTCGATGCCCCGGTTGCCGAAATTCGGTTGCCTTTGAATTTCGGGTGATCCCTCTTGAGCATGTATACTTCTGCTACGTGTTCTACATGAGACTTTCTTCCGCAAAACGGCGAAACGCTTTTACTCGGTGAGTTTCGCGGCATTGCGACTTCGGTGCCCCGCATGCCGAAATTCAATTGCCTGTGAATTTCGGGTGATCCCTCTTGAGCATGTATGCTTTTGCTACTTGTTCTACATCAGACTTCCTTCCGCAAATAGGGAAACGCTTTGACTCGGTGAGTTTTGCGGCATTCCGCCTTCGATGCCCCGGTTGCCGAAATTCAGTTCGCTTTGAATTTCGGGTGATCCCTCTTGAGCATGTACGCCTCTGCTACTTATTCTACATAAGACTTTCTTCCGCAAACGGTGAAACGCTATGACTCGGTGAGTTTCGCGGCATTCCGACTTCGATGCCCCGGTTGCCGAAATTCAGTTGCCTTTGAATTTCGGGTGATCACTCTTGAGCATGTATGCTTCTGCTACTTGTTCTACATCATACTTTCTTCCGCAAACGCGAAAACGCTTTGACTCGGTGAGTTTCGCGGCATTCCGACTTCGATGCCCCGGTTGCCGAAATTCAGTTGCCTTTGAATTTCGGGTGATCCCTCTTGAGCATGTATGCTTCTGCTACTTGTTCTACATCAGACTTCTTCCGCAAACGGCGAAACGCTTTGACTCGGTGAGTTTCGCGGCATTCCGACTTCGATGCCCCGTTGCCGAAATTCAGTTGCCTTTGAATTTCGGTGATCCCTCTTGAGCATGTATGCTTCTGCTACTTGTTCTACATCAACTTCTTCCGCAAACGGCGAAACGCTTTGACTCGGTGAGTTTCGCGGCATTCCGACTTCGATGCCCCGGTTGCCGAAATTCAGTTGCCTTTGAATTTCGGGTGATCCCTCTTGAGCATGTATGCTTCTGCTACTTGTTCTACATCAGACTTCCTTCCGCAAACGGCGAAACGCTTTGACTCGGTGAGTTTCGCGGCATTCCGACTTCGATGCCCCGGTTGCCGAAATTCAGTTGCCTTTGAATTTCGGTGATCCCTCTTGAGCATGTATGCTTCTGCTACTTGTTCTACATCAGACTTCTTCTTCCGCAAACGGCGAAACGCTTTGACTCGGTGAGTTTCGCGGCATTCCGACTTCGATGCCCCGGTTGCCGAAATTCAGTTGCCTTTGAATTTCGGGTGATCCCTCTTGAGCATGTATGCTTCTGCTACTTGTTCTACATCATACTTCTTCCGCAAACGGCGAAACGCTTTGACTCGGTGAGTTTCGCGGCATTCCGACTTCGATGCCCCGGTGCCGAAATTCAGTTGCCTTTGAATTTCGGTGATCCCTCTTGAGCATGTATGCTTCTGCTACTTGTTCTACATCACTTTCTTCCGCAAACGCGAAACGCTTTGACTCGGTGAGTTTCGCGGCATTCCGACTTCGATGCCCCGGTTGCCGAAATTCAGTTGCCTTTGAATTTCGGGTGATCCCTCTTGAGCATGTATGCTTCTGCTACTTGTTCTACATCAGACTTTCTTCCGCAAACGCGAAACGCTTTGACTCGGTGAGTTTCGCGGCATTCCGACTTCGATGCCCCGTTGCCGAAATTCAGTTGCCTTTGAATTTCGGGTGATCCCTCTTGAGCATGTATGCTTCTGCTACTTGTTCTACATCAGACTTCTTCCGCAAACGGCGAAACGCTTTGACTCGGTGAGTTTCGCGGCATTCCGACTTCGATGCCCCGGTTGCCGAAATTCAGTTGCCTTTGAATTTCGGGTGATCCCTCTTGAGCATGTATGCTTCTGCTACTTGTTCTACATCATACTTCTTCCGCAAACGGCGAAACGCTTTGACTCGGTGAGTTTCGCGGCATTCCGACTTCGATGCCCCGGTTGCCGAAATTCAGTTGCCTTTGAATTTCGGGTGATCCCTCTTGAGCATGTATGCTTCTGCTACTTGTTCTACATCACACTTTCTTCCGCAAACGCGAAACTTTGATACCCCCCGGATTGCCGAAATCCAGTTGCCTTTTGAATTTCGGGTGATCCCTTTAGCATGTATGCTTCTGCTACTTGTTCTACATCACACTTTCTTCCGCAAACGGCGAAACGCTTTGACTCGGTGAGCTTCGCAGCATTCCGACTTCGATGCCCCGGTTGCCGAAATTCAGTTGCCTTTGAATTTCGGGTGATCCCTCTTGAGCATGTATGCTTCTGCTACTTGTTCTACATCAGACTTTTTTCCGCAAACGGCGAAACGCTTCGACTCGGTGAGTTTTGCGGCATTCCGACTTCGATGCCCCGGTTGCCGAAATTCAGTTGCCTTTGAATTTCGGGTGATCCCTCTTGAGCATGTATGCTTCTGCTACTTGTTCTACATCAGACTTTCTTCCGCAAACGGCGAAACGCTTTGACTCGGTGAGTTTCGCGGCATTCCGACTTCGATGCCCCGGTTGCCGAAATTCAGTTGCCTTTGAATTTCGGGTGATCCCTCTTGAGCATGTATGCTTCTGCTACTTGTTCTACATCAACTTCTTCCGCAAACGGCGAAACGCTTTGACTCGGTGAGTTTCGCGGCATTCCGACTTCGATGCCCCGGTTGCCGAAATTCAGTTGCCTTTGAATTTCGGGTGATCCCTCTTGAGCATGTATGCTTCTGCTACTTGTTCTACATCACACTTCCTTCCGCAAACGGCGAAACGCTTTGACTCGGTGAGTTTCGCGGCATTCCGACTTCGATGCCCGGTTGCCGAAATTCAGTTGCCTTTGAATTTCGGGTGATCCCTCTTGAGCATGTATGCTTCTGCTACTTGTTCTACATCACACTTCTTCCGCAAACGGCGAAACGCTTTGACTCGGTGAGTTTCGCGGCATTCCGACTTCGATGCCCCGGTTGCCGAAATTCAGTTGCCTTTGAATTTCGGGTGATCCCTCTTGAGCATGTATGCTTCTGCTACTTGTTCTACATCAGACTTCTTCCGCAAACGGCGAAACGCTTTGACTCGGTGAGTTTCGCGGCATTCCGACTTCGATGCCCCGGTTGCCGAAATTCAGTTGCCTTTGAATTTCGGGTGATCCCTCTTGAGCATGTATGCTTCTGCTACTTGTTCTACATCAGACTTCTTCCGCAAACGGCGAAACGCTTTGACTCGGTGAGTTTCGCGGCATTCCGACTTCGATGCCCCGGTTGCCGAAATTCAGTTGCCTTTGAATTTCGGGTGATCCCTCTTGAGCATGTATGCTTCTGCTACTTGTTCTACATCAGACTTTCTTCCGCAAACGGCGAAACGCTTTGACTCGGTGAGTTTCGCGGCATTCCGACTTCGATCCCGGTTGCCGAAATTCAGTTGCCTTTGAATTTCGGGTGATCCCTCTTGAGCATGTATGCTTCTGCTACTTGTTCTACATCAGACTTTCTTCCGCAAACGGCGAAACGCTTTGACTCGGTGAGTTTCGCGGCATTCCGACTTCGATGCCCCGGTTGCCGAAATTCAGTTGCCTTTGAATTTCGGGTGATCCCTCTTGAGCATGTATGCTTCTGCTACTTGTTCTACATCAGACTTCTTCCGCAAACGGCGAAACGCTTTGACTCGGTGAGTTTCGCGGCATTCCGACTTCGATGCCCCGGTTGCCGAAATTCAGTTGCCTTTGAATTTCGGGTGATCCCTCTTGAGCATGTATGCTTCTGCTACTTGTTCTACATCAGACTTTCTTCCGCAAACGGCGAAACGCTTTGACTCGGTGAGTTTCGCGGCATTCCGACTTCGATGCCCCGGTTGCCGAAATTCAGTTGCCTTTGAATTTCGGGTGATCCCTCTTGAGCATGTATGCTTCTGCTACTTGTTCTACATCAGACTTTCTTCCGCAAACGGCGAAACGCTTTGACTCGGTGAGTTTCGCGGCATTCCGACTTCGATGCCCCGGTTGCCGAAATTCAGTTGCCTTTGAATTTCGGGTGATCCCTCTTGAGCATGTATGCTTCTGCTACTTGTTCTACATCAGACTTCTTCCGCAAACGGCGAAACGCTTTGACTCGGTGAGTTTCGCGGCATTCCGACTTCGATGCCCCGGTTGCCGAAATTCAGTTGCCTTTGAATTTCGGGTGATCCCTCTTGAGCATGTATGCTTCTGCTACTTGTTCTACATCAGACTCTTCTTCCGCAAACGGCGAAACGCTTTGACTCGGTGAGTTTCGCGGCATTCCGACTTCGATGCCCCGGTTGCCGAAATTCAGTTGCCTTTGAATTTCGGGTGATCCCTCTTGAGCATGTATGCTTCTGCTACTTGTTCTACATCACACTTTCTTCCGCAAACGGCGAAACGCTTTGACTCGGTGAGTTTCGCGGCATTCCGACTTCGATGCCCCGGTTGCCGAAATTCAGTTGCCTTTGAATTTCGGGTGATCCCTCTTGAGCATGTATGCTTCTGCTACTTGTTCTACATCAGACTTTCTTCCGCAAACGGCGAAACGCTTTGACTCGGTGAGTTTCGCGGCATTCCGACTTCGATGCCCCGGTTGCCGAAATTCAGTTGCCTTTGAATTTCGGGTGATCCCTCTTGAGCATGTATGCTTCTGCTACTTGTTCTACATCAGACTTCTTCCGCAAACGGCGAAACGCTTTGACTCGGTGAGTTTCGCGGCATTCCGACTTCGATGCCCCGGTTGCCGAAATTCAGTTGCCTTTGAATTTCGGGTGATCCCTCTTGAGCATGTATGCTTCTGCTACTTGTTCTACATCAGACTTTCTTCCGCAAACGGCGAAACGCTTTGACTCGGTGAGTTTCGCGGCATTCCGACTTCGATGCCCCGGTTGCCGAAATTCAGTTGCCTTTGAATTTCGGGTGATCCCTCTTGAGCATGTATGCTTCTGCTACTTGTTCTACATCAGACTTTCTTCCGCAAACGGCGAAACGCTTTGACTCGGTGAGTTTCGCGGCATTCCGACTTCGATGCCCCGGTTGCCGAAATTCAGTTGCCTTTGAATTTCGGGTGATCCCTCTTGAGCATGTATGCTTCTGCTACTTGTTCTACATCAGACTTCTTCCGCAAACGGCGAAACGCTTTGACTCGGTGAGTTTCGCGGCATTCCGACTTCGATGCCCCGGTTGCCGAAATTCAGTTGCCTTTGAATTTCGGGTGATCCCTCTTGAGCATGTATGCTTCTGCTACTTGTTCTACATCAGACTTTCTTCCGCAAACGGCGAAACGCTTTGACTCGGTGAGTTTCGCGGCATTCCGACTTCGATGCCCCGGTTGCCGAAATTCAGTTGCCTTTGAATTTCGGGTGATCCCTCTTGAGCATGTATGCTTCTGCTACTTGTTCTACATCAGACTTTCTTCCGCAAACGGCGAAACGCTTTGACTCGGTGAGTTTCGCGGCATTCCGACTTCGATGCCCCGGTTGCCGAAATTCAGTTGCCTTTGAATTTCGGGTGATCCCTCTTGAGCATGTATGCTTCTGCTACTTGTTCTACATCAGACTTTCTTCCGCAAACGGCGAAACGCTTTGACTCGGTGAGTTTCGCGGCATTCCGACTTCGATGCCCCGGTTGCCGAAATTCAGTTGCCTTTGAATTTCGGGTGATCCCTCTTGAGCATGTATGCTTCTGCTACTTGTTCTACATCAGACTTTCTTCCGCAAACGGCGAAACGCTTTGACTCGGTGAGTTTCGCGGCATTCCGACTTCGATGCCCCGGTTGCCGAAATTCAGTTGCCTTTGAATTTCGGGTGATCCCTCTTGAGCATGTATGCTTCTGCTACTTGTTCTACATCAGACTTTCTTCCGCAAACGGCGAAACGCTTTGACTCGGTGAGTTTCGCGGCATTCCGACTTCGATGCCCCGGTTGCCGAAATTCAGTTGCCTTTGAATTTCGGGTGATCCCTCTTGAGCATGTATGCTTCTGCTACTTGTTCTACATCAGACTTCTTCCGCAAACGGCGAAACGCTTTGACTCGGTGAGTTTCGCGGCATTCCGACTTCGATGCCCCGGTTGCCGAAATTCAGTTGCCTTTGAATTTCGGGTGATCCCTCTTGAGCATGTATGCTTCTGCTACTTGTTCTACATCAGACTTTCTTCCGCAAACGGCGAAACGCTTTGACTCGGTGAGTTTCGCGGCATTCCGACTTCGATGCCCCGGTTGCCGAAATTCAGTTGCCTTTGAATTTCGGGTGATCCCTCTTGAGCATGTATGCTTCTGCTACTTGTTCTACATCAGACTTCTTCCGCAAACGGCGAAACGCTTTGACTCGGTGAGTTTCGCGGCATTCCGACTTCGATGCCCCGGTTGCCGAAATTCAGTTGCCTTTGAATTTCGGGTGATCCCTCTTGAGCATGTATGCTTCTGCTACTTGTTCTACATCAGACTTTCTTCCGCAAACGGCGAAACGCTTTGACTCGGTGAGTTTCGCGGCATTCCGACTTCGATGCCCCGGTTGCCGAAATTCAGTTGCCTTTGAATTTCGGGTGATCCCTCTTGAGCATGTATGCTTCTGCTACTTGTTCTACATCAGACTTTCTTCCGCAAACGGCGAAACGCTTTGACTCGGTGAGTTTCGCGGCATTCCGACTTCGATGCCCCGGTTGCCGAAATTCAGTTGCCTTTGAATTTCGGGTGATCCCTCTTGAGCATGTATGCTTCTGCTACTTGTTCTACATCAGACTTTCTTCCGCAAACGGCGAAACGCTTTGACTCGGTGAGTTTCGCGGCATTCCGACTTCGATGCCCCGGTTGCCGAAATTCAGTTGCCTTTGAATTTCGGGTGATCCCTCTTGAGCATGTATGCTTCTGCTACTTGTTCTACATCAGACTTTCTTCCGCAAACGGCGAAACGCTTTGACTCGGTGAGTTTCGCGGCATTCCGACTTCGATGCCCCGGTTGCCGAAATTCAGTTGCCTTTGAATTTCGGGTGATCCCTCTTGAGCATGTATGCTTCTGCTACTTGTTCTACATCAGACTTTCTTCCGCAAACGGCGAAACGCTTTGACTCGGTGAGTTTCGCGGCATTCCGACTTCGATGCCCCGGTTGCCGAAATTCAGTTGCCTTTGAATTTCGGGTGATCCCTCTTGAGCATGTATGCTTCTGCTACTTGTTCTACATCAGACTTTCTTCCGCAAACGGCGAAACGCTTTGACTCGGTGAGTTTCGCGGCATTCCGACTTCGATGCCCGGTTGCCGAAATTCAGTTGCCTTTGAATTTCGGGTGATCCCTCTTGAGCATGTATGCTTCTGCTACTTGTTCTACATCAGACTTTCTTCCGCAAACGGCGAAACGCTTTGACTCGGTGAGTTTCGCGGCATTCCGACTTCGATGCCCCGGTTGCCGAAATTCAGTTGCCTTTGAATTTCGGGTGATCCCTCTTGAGCATGTATGCTTCTGCTACTTGTTCTACATCAGACTTTCTTCCGCAAACGGCGAAACGCTTTGACTCGGTGAGTTTCGCGGCATTCCGACTTCGATGCCCCGGTTGCCGAAATTCAGTTGCCTTTGAATTTCGGGTGATCCCTCTTGAGCATGTATGCTTCTGCTACTTGTTCTACATCAGACTTTCTTCCGCAAACGGCGAAACGCTTTGACTCGGTGAGTTTCGCGGCATTCCGACTTCGATGCCCCGGTTGCCGAAATTCAGTTGCCTTTGAATTTCGGGTGATCCCTCTTGAGCATGTATGCTTCTGCTACTTGTTCTACATCAGACTTTCTTCCGCAAACGGCGAAACGCTTTGACTCGGTGAGTTTCGCGGCATTCCGACTTCGATGCCCCGGTTGCCGAAATTCAGTTGCCTTTGAATTTCGGGTGATCCCTCTTGAGCATGTATGCTTCTGCTACTTGTTCTACATCAGACTTTCTTCCGCAAACGGCGAAACGCTTTGACTCGGTGAGTTTCGCGGCATTCCGACTTCGATGCCCCGGTTGCCGAAATTCAGTTGCCTTTGAATTTCGGGTGATCCCTCTTGAGCATGTATGCTTCTGCTACTTGTTCTACATCAGACTTTCTTCCGCAAACGGCGAAACGCTTTGACTCGGTGAGTTTCGCGGCATTCCGACTTCGATGCCCCGGTTGCCGAAATTCAGTTGCCTTTGAATTTCGGGTGATCCCTCTTGAGCATGTATGCTTCTGCTACTTGTTCTACATCAGACTTTCTTCCGCAAACGGCGAAACGCTTTGACTCGGTGAGTTTCGCGGCATTCCGACTTCGATGCCCGGTTGCCGAAATTCAGTTGCCTTTGAATTTCGGGTGATCCCTCTTGAGCATGTATGCTTCTGCTACTTGTTCTACATCAGACTTTCTTCCGCAAACGGCGAAACGCTTTGACTCGGTGAGTTTCGCGGCATTCCGACTTCGATGCCCCGGTTGCCGAAATTCAGTTGCCTTTGAATTTCGGGTGATCCCTCTTGAGCATGTATGCTTCTGCTACTTGTTCTACATCAGACTTCTTCCGCAAACGGCGAAACGCTTTGACTCGGTGAGTTTCGCGGCATTCCGACTTCGATGCCCCGGTTGCCGAAATTCAGTTGCCTTTGAATTTCGGGTGATCCCTCTTGAGCATGTATGCTTCTGCTACTTGTTCTACATCAGACTTCTTCCGCAAACGGCGAAACGCTTTGACTCGGTGAGTTTCGCGGCATTCCGACTTCGATGCCCCGGTTGCCGAAATTCAGTTGCCTTTGAATTTCGGGTGATCCCTCTTGAGCATGTATGCTTCTGCTACTTGTTCTACATCAGACTTCTTCCGCAAACGGCGAAACGCTTTGACTCGGTGAGTTTCGCGGCATTCCGACTTCGATGCCCCGGTTGCCGAAATTCAGTTGCCTTTGAATTTCGGGTGATCCCTCTTGAGCATGTATGCTTCTGCTACTTGTTCTACATCAGACTTTCTTCCGCAAACGGCGAAACGCTTTGACTCGGTGAGTTTCGCGGCATTCCGACTTCGATGCCCCGGTTGCCGAAATTCAGTTGCCTTTGAATTTCGGGTGATCCCTCTTGAGCATGTATGCTTCTGCTACTTGTTCTACATCAGACTTTCTTCCGCAAACGGCGAAACGCTTTGACTCGGTGAGTTTCGCGGCATTCCGACTTCGATGCCCCGGTTGCCGAAATTCAGTTGCCTTTGAATTTCGGGTGATCCCTCTTGAGCATGTATGCTTCTGCTACTTGTTCTACATCAGACTTTCTTCCGCAAACGGCGAAACGCTTTGACTCGGTGAGTTTCGCGGCATTCCGACTTCGATGCCCCGGTTGCCGAAATTCAGTTGCCTTTGAATTTCGGGTGATCCCTCTTGAGCATGTATGCTTCTGCTACTTGTTCTACATCAGACTTTCTTCCGCAAACGGCGAAACGCTTTGACTCGGTGAGTTTCGCGGCATTCCGACTTCGATGCCCCGGTTGCCGAAATTCAGTTGCCTTTGAATTTCGGGTGATCCCTCTTGAGCATGTATGCTTCTGCTACTTGTTCTACATCAGACTTTCTTCCGCAAACGGCGAAACGCTTTGACTCGGTGAGTTTCGCGGCATTCCGACTTCGATGCCCCGGTTGCCGAAATTCAGTTGCCTTTGAATTTCGGGTGATCCCTCTTGAGCATGTATGCTTCTGCTACTTGTTCTACATCAGACTTCTTCCGCAAACGGCGAAACGCTTTGACTCGGTGAGTTTCGCGGCATTCCGACTTCGATGCCCCGGTTGCCGAAATTCAGTTGCCTTTGAATTTCGGGTGATCCCTCTTGAGCATGTATGCTTCTGCTACTTGTTCTACATCAGACTTCTTCCGCAAACGGCGAAACGCTTTGACTCGGTGAGTTTCGCGGCATTCCGACTTCGATGCCCCGGTTGCCGAAATTCAGTTGCCTTTGAATTTCGGGTGATCCCTCTTGAGCATGTATGCTTCTGCTACTTGTTCTACATCAGACTTTCTTCCGCAAACGGCGAAACGCTTTGACTCGGTGAGTTTCGCGGCATTCCGACTTCGATGCCCCGGTTGCCGAAATTCAGTTGCCTTTGAATTTCGGGTGATCCCTCTTGAGCATGTATGCTTCTGCTACTTGTTCTACATCAGACTTCTTCCGCAAACGGCGAAACGCTTTGACTCGGTGAGTTTCGCGGCATTCCGACTTCGATGCCCCGGTTGCCGAAATTCAGTTGCCTTTGAATTTCGGGTGATCCCTCTTGAGCATGTATGCTTCTGCTACTTGTTCTACATCAGACTTTCTTCCGCAAACGGCGAAACGCTTTGACTCGGTGAGTTTCGCGGCATTCCGACTTCGATGCCCCGGTTGCCGAAATTCAGTTGCCTTTGAATTTCGGGTGATCCCTCTTGAGCATGTATGCTTCTGCTACTTGTTCTACATCAGACTTTCTTCCGCAAACGGCGAAACGCTTTGACTCGGTGAGTTTCGCGGCATTCCGACTTCGATGCCCCGGTTGCCGAAATTCAGTTGCCTTTGAATTTCGGGTGATCCCTCTTGAGCATGTATGCTTCTGCTACTTGTTCTACATCAGACTTTCTTCCGCAAACGGCGAAACGCTTTGACTCGGTGAGTTTCGCGGCATTCCGACTTCGATGCCCCGGTTGCCGAAATTCAGTTGCCTTTGAATTTCGGGTGATCCCTCTTGAGCATGTATGCTTCTGCTACTTGTTCTACATCAGACTTTCTTCCGCAAACGGCGAAACGCTTTGACTCGGTGAGTTTCGCGGCATTCCGACTTCGATGCCCCGGTTGCCGAAATTCAGTTGCCTTTGAATTTCGGGTGATCCCTCTTGAGCATGTATGCTTCTGCTACTTGTTCTACATCAGACTTTCTTCCGCAAACGGCGAAACGCTTTGACTCGGTGAGTTTCGCGGCATTCCGACTTCGATGCCCCGGTTGCCGAAATTCAGTTGCCTTTGAATTTCGGGTGATCCCTCTTGAGCATGTATGCTTCTGCTACTTGTTCTACATCAGACTTCTTCCGCAAACGGCGAAACGCTTTGACTCGGTGAGTTTCGCGGCATTCCGACTTCGATGCCCCGGTTGCCGAAATTCAGTTGCCTTTGAATTTCGGGTGATCCCTCTTGAGCATGTATGCTTCTGCTACTTGTTCTACATCAGACTTTCTTCCGCAAACGGCGAAACGCTTTGACTCGGTGAGTTTCGCGGCATTCCGACTTCGATGCCCCGGTTGCCGAAATTCAGTTGCCTTTGAATTTCGGGTGATCCCTCTTGAGCATGTATGCTTCTGCTACTTGTTCTACATCAGACTTTCTTCCGCAAACGGCGAAACGCTTTGACTCGGTGAGTTTCGCGGCATTCCGACTTCGATGCCCCGGTTGCCGAAATTCAGTTGCCTTTGAATTTCGGGTGATCCCTCTTGAGCATGTATGCTTCTGCTACTTGTTCTACATCAGACTTTCTTCCGCAAACGGCGAAACGCTTTGACTCGGTGAGTTTCGCGGCATTCCGACTTCGATGCCCCGGTTGCCGAAATTCAGTTGCCTTTGAATTTCGGGTGATCCCTCTTGAGCATGTATGCTTCTGCTACTTGTTCTACATCAGACTTTCTTCCGCAAACGGCGAAACGCTTTGACTCGGTGAGTTTCGCGGCATTCCGACTTCGATGCCCCGGTTGCCGAAATTCAGTTGCCTTTGAATTTCGGGTGATCCCTCTTGAGCATGTATGCTTCTGCTACTTGTTCTACATCAGACTTCTTCCGCAAACGGCGAAACGCTTTGACTCGGTGAGTTTCGCGGCATTCCGACTTCGATGCCCCGGTTGCCGAAATTCAGTTGCCTTTGAATTTCGGGTGATCCCTCTTGAGCATGTATGCTTCTGCTACTTGTTCTACATCAGACTTTCTTCCGCAAACGGCGAAACGCTTTGACTCGGTGAGTTTCGCGGCATTCCGACTTCGATGCCCCGGTTGCCGAAATTCAGTTGCCTTTGAATTTCGGGTGATCCCTCTTGAGCATGTATGCTTCTGCTACTTGTTCTACATCAGACTTTCTTCCGCAAACGGCGAAACGCTTTGACTCGGTGAGTTTCGCGGCATTCCGACTTCGATGCCCCGGTTGCCGAAATTCAGTTGCCTTTGAATTTCGGGTGATCCCTCTTGAGCATGTATGCTTCTGCTACTTGTTCTACATCAGACTTTCTTCCGCAAACGGCGAAACGCTTTGACTCGGTGAGTTTCGCGGCATTCCGACTTCGATGCCCCGGTTGCCGAAATTCAGTTGCCTTTGAATTTCGGGTGATCCCTCTTGAGCATGTATGCTTCTGCTACTTGTTCTACATCAGACTTTCTTC
Organism: Populus alba x Populus x berolinensis; assembly: GCA_029228515.1. Taxonomy (NCBI): domain Eukaryota; kingdom Viridiplantae; phylum Streptophyta; class Magnoliopsida; order Malpighiales; family Salicaceae; genus Populus; species Populus alba x Populus x berolinensis. Next base: position 2,141,089 of record CM055351.1, on the reverse strand, counting down.
CGCAAACGGCGAAACGCTTTGACTCGGTGAGTTTCGCGGCATTCCGACTTCGATGCCCCGGTTGCCGAAATTCAGTTGCCTTTGAATTTCGGGTGATCCCTCTTGAGCATGTATGCTTCTGCTACTTGTTCTACATCAGACTTTCTTCCGCAAACGGCGAAACGCTTTGACTCGGTGAGTTTCGCGGCATTCCGACTTCGATGCCCCGGTTGCCGAAATTCAGTTGCCTTTGAATTTCGGGTGATCCCTCTTGAGCATGTATGCTTCTGCTACTTGTTCTACATCAGACTTTCTTCCGCAAACGGCGAAACGCTTTGACTCGGTGAGTTTCGCGGCATTCCGACTTCGATGCCCCGGTTGCCGAAATTCAGTTGCCTTTGAATTTCGGGTGATCCCTCTTGAGCATGTATGCTTCTGCTACTTGTTCTACATCAGACTTTCTTCCGCAAACGGCGAAACGCTTTGACTCGGTGAGTTTCGCGGCATTCCGACTTCGATGCCCCGGTTGCCGAAATTCAGTTGCCTTTGAATTTCGGGTGATCCCTCTTGAGCATGTATGCTTCTGCTACTTGTTCTACATCAGACTTTCTTCCGCAAACGGCGAAACGCTTTGACTCGGTGAGTTTCGCGGCATTCCGACTTCGATGCCCGGTTGCCGAAATTCAGTTGCCTTTGAATTTCGGGTGATCCCTCTTGAGCATGTATGCTTCTGCTACTTGTTCTACATCAGACTTCTTCCGCAAACGGCGAAACGCTTTGACTCGGTGAGTTTCGCGGCATTCCGACTTCGATGCCCCGGTTGCCGAAATTCAGTTGCCTTTGAATTTCGGGTGATCCCTCTTGAGCATGTATGCTTCTGCTACTTGTTCTACATCAGACTTTCTTCCGCAAACGGCGAAACGCTTTGACTCGGTGAGTTTCGCGGCATTCCGACTTCGATGCCCCGGTTGCCGAAATTCAGTTGCCTTTGAATTTCGGGTGATCCCTCTTGAGCATGTATGCTTCTGCTACTTGTTCTACATCAGACTTTCTTCCGCAAACGGCGAAACGCTTTGACTCGGTGAGTTTCGCGGCATTCCGACTTCGATGCCCCGGTTGCCGAAATTCAGTTGCCTTTGAATTTCGGGTGATCCCTCTTGAGCATGTATGCTTCTGCTACTTGTTCTACATCAGACTTTCTTCCGCAAACGGCGAAACGCTTTGACTCGGTGAGTTTCGCGGCATTCCGACTTCGATGCCCGGTTGCCGAAATTCAGTTGCCTTTGAATTTCGGGTGATCCCTCTTGAGCATGTATGCTTCTGCTACTTGTTCTACATCAGACTTTCTTCCGCAAACGGCGAAACGCTTTGACTCGGTGAGTTTCGCGGCATTCCGACTTCGATGCCCCGGTTGCCGAAATTCAGTTGCCTTTGAATTTCGGGTGATCCCTCTTGAGCATGTATGCTTCTGCTACTTGTTCTACATCAGACTTTCTTCCGCAAACGGCGAAACGCTTTGACTCGGTGAGTTTCGCGGCATTCCGACTTCGATGCCCCGGTTGCCGAAATTCAGTTGCCTTTGAATTTCGGGTGATCCCTCTTGAGCATGTATGCTTCTGCTACTTGTTCTACATCAGACTTCTTCCGCAAACGGCGAAACGCTTTGACTCGGTGAGTTTCGCGGCATTCCGACTTCGATGCCCCGGTTGCCGAAATTCAGTTGCCTTTGAATTTCGGGTGATCCCTCTTGAGCATGTATGCTTCTGCTACTTGTTCTACATCAGACTTCTTCCGCAAACGGCGAAACGCTTTGACTCGGTGAGTTTCGCGGCATTCCGACTTCGATGCCCCGGTTGCCGAAATTCAGTTGCCTTTGAATTTCGGGTGATCCCTCTTGAGCATGTATGCTTCTGCTACTTGTTCTACATCAGACTTTCTTCCGCAAACGGCGAAACGCTTTGACTCGGTGAGTTTCGCGGCATTCCGACTTCGATGCCCCGGTTGCCGAAATTCAGTTGCCTTTGAATTTCGGGTGATCCCTCTTGAGCATGTATGCTTCTGCTACTTGTTCTACATCAGACTTCTTCCGCAAACGGCGAAACGCTTTGACTCGGTGAGTTTCGCGGCATTCCGACTTCGATGCCCCGGTTGCCGAAATTCAGTTGCCTTTGAATTTCGGGTGATCCCTCTTGAGCATGTATGCTTCTGCTACTTGTTCTACATCAGACTTTCTTCCGCAAACGGCGAAACGCTTTGACTCGGTGAGTTTCGCGGCATTCCGACTTCGATGCCCCGGTTGCCGAAATTCAGTTGCCTTTGAATTTCGGGTGATCCCTCTTGAGCATGTATGCTTCTGCTACTTGTTCTACATCAGACTTTCTTCCGCAAACGGCGAAACGCTTTGACTCGGTGAGTTTCGCGGCATTCCGACTTCGATGCCCCGGTTGCCGAAATTCAGTTGCCTTTGAATTTCGGGTGATCCCTCTTGAGCATGTATGCTTCTGCTACTTGTTCTACATCAGACTTTCTTCCGCAAACGGCGAAACGCTTTGACTCGGTGAGTTTCGCGGCATTCCGACTTCGATGCCCCGGTTGCCGAAATTCAGTTGCCTTTGAATTTCGGGTGATCCCTCTTGAGCATGTATGCTTCTGCTACTTGTTCTACATCAGACTTTCTTCCGCAAACGGCGAAACGCTTTGACTCGGTGAGTTTCGCGGCATTCCGACTTCGATGCCCCGGTTGCCGAAATTCAGTTGCCTTTGAATTTCGGGTGATCCCTCTTGAGCATGTATGCTTCTGCTACTTGTTCTACATCAGACTTTCTTCCGCAAACGGCGAAACGCTTTGACTCGGTGAGTTTCGCGGCATTCCGACTTCGATGCCCCGGTTGCCGAAATTCAGTTGCCTTTGAATTTCGGGTGATCCCTCTTGAGCATGTATGCTTCTGCTACTTGTTCTACATCAGACTTTCTTCCGCAAACGGCGAAACGCTTTGACTCGGTGAGTTTCGCGGCATTCCGACTTCGATGCCCCGGTTGCCGAAATTCAGTTGCCTTTGAATTTCGGGTGATCCCTCTTGAGCATGTATGCTTCTGCTACTTGTTCTACATCAGACTTTCTTCCGCAAACGGCGAAACGCTTTGACTCGGTGAGTTTCGCGGCATTCCGACTTCGATGCCCCGGTTGCCGAAATTCAGTTGCCTTTGAATTTCGGGTGATCCCTCTTGAGCATGTATGCTTCTGCTACTTGTTCTACATCAGACTTTCTTCCGCAAACGGCGAAACGCTTTGACTCGGTGAGTTTCGCGGCATTCCGACTTCGATGCCCCGGTTGCCGAAATTCAGTTGCCTTTGAATTTCGGGTGATCCCTCTTGAGCATGTATGCTTCTGCTACTTGTTCTACATCAGACTTTCTTCCGCAAACGGCGAAACGCTTTGACTCGGTGAGTTTCGCGGCATTCCGACTTCGATGCCCCGGTTGCCGAAATTCAGTTGCCTTTGAATTTCGGGTGATCCCTCTTGAGCATGTATGCTTCTGCTACTTGTTCTACATCAGACTTTCTTCCGCAAACGGCGAAACGCTTTGACTCGGTGAGTTTCGCGGCATTCCGACTTCGATGCCCCGGTTGCCGAAATTCAGTTGCCTTTGAATTTCGGGTGATCCCTCTTGAGCATGTATGCTTCTGCTACTTGTTCTACATCAGACTTTCTTCCGCAAACGGCGAAACGCTTTGACTCGGTGAGTTTCGCGGCATTCCGACTTCGATGCCCCGGTTGCCGAAATTCAGTTGCCTTTGAATTTCGGGTGATCCCTCTTGAGCATGTATGCTTCTGCTACTTGTTCTACATCAGACTTTCTTCCGCAAACGGCGAAACGCTTTGACTCGGTGAGTTTCGCGGCATTCCGACTTCGATGCCCCGGTTGCCGAAATTCAGTTGCCTTTGAATTTCGGGTGATCCCTCTTGAGCATGTATGCTTCTGCTACTTGTTCTACATCAGACTTCTTCCGCAAACGGCGAAACGCTTTGACTCGGTGAGTTTCGCGGCATTCCGACTTCGATGCCCCGGTTGCCGAAATTCAGTTGCCTTTGAATTTCGGGTGATCCCTCTTGAGCATGTATGCTTCTGCTACTTGTTCTACATCAGACTTTCTTCCGCAAACGGCGAAACGCTTTGACTCGGTGAGTTTCGCGGCATTCCGACTTCGATGCCCCGGTTGCCGAAATTCAGTTGCCTTTGAATTTCGGGTGATCCCTCTTGAGCATGTATGCTTCTGCTACTTGTTCTACATCAGACTTTCTTCCGCAAACGGCGAAACGCTTTGACTCGGTGAGTTTCGCGGCATTCCGACTTCGATGCCCCGGTTGCCGAAATTCAGTTGCCTTTGAATTTCGGGTGATCCCTCTTGAGCATGTATGCTTCTGCTACTTGTTCTACATCAGACTTTCTTCCGCAAACGGCGAAACGCTTTGACTCGGTGAGTTTCGCGGCATTCCGACTTCGATGCCCCGGTTGCCGAAATTCAGTTGCCTTTGAATTTCGGGTGATCCCTCTTGAGCATGTATGCTTCTGCTACTTGTTCTACATCAGACTTCTTCCGCAAACGGCGAAACGCTTTGACTCGGTGAGTTTCGCGGCATTCCGACTTCGATGCCCCGGTTGCCGAAATTCAGTTGCCTTTGAATTTCGGGTGATCCCTCTTGAGCATGTATGCTTCTGCTACTTGTTCTACATCAGACTTCTTCCGCAAACGGCGAAACGCTTTGACTCGGTGAGTTTCGCGGCATTCCGACTTCGATGCCCCGGTTGCCGAAATTCAGTTGCCTTTGAATTTCGGGTGATCCCTCTTGAGCATGTATGCTTCTGCTACTTGTTCTACATCAGACTTTCTTCCGCAAACGGCGAAACGCTTTGACTCGGTGAGTTTCGCGGCATTCCGACTTCGATGCCCCGGTTGCCGAAATTCAGTTGCCTTTGAATTTCGGGTGATCCCTCTTGAGCATGTATGCTTCTGCTACTTGTTCTACATCAGACTTTCTTCCGCAAACGGCGAAACGCTTTGACTCGGTGAGTTTCGCGGCATTCCGACTTCGATGCCCCGGTTGCCGAAATTCAGTTGCCTTTGAATTTCGGGTGATCCCTCTTGAGCATGTATGCTTCTGCTACTTGTTCTACATCAGACTTTCTTCCGCAAACGGCGAAACGCTTTGACTCGGTGAGTTTCGCGGCATTCCGACTTCGATGCCCGGTTGCCGAAATTCAGTTGCCTTTGAATTTCGGGTGATCCCTCTTGAGCATGTATGCTTCTGCTACTTGTTCTACATCAGACTTTCTTCCGCAAACGGCGAAACGCTTTGACTCGGTGAGTTTCGCGGCATTCCGACTTCGATGCCCCGGTTGCCGAAATTCAGTTGCCTTTGAATTTCGGGTGATCCCTCTTGAGCATGTATGCTTCTGCTACTTGTTCTACATCAGACTTCTTCCGCAAACGGCGAAACGCTTTGACTCGGTGAGTTTCGCGGCATTCCGACTTCGATGCCCCGGTTGCCGAAATTCAGTTGCCTTTGAATTTCGGGTGATCCCTCTTGAGCATGTATGCTTCTGCTACTTGTTCTACATCAGACTTTCTTCCGCAAACGGCGAAACGCTTTGACTCGGTGAGTTTCGCGGCATTCCGACTTCGATGCCCCGGTTGCCGAAATTCAGTTGCCTTTGAATTTCGGGTGATCCCTCTTGAGCATGTATGCTTCTGCTACTTGTTCTACATCAGACTTTCTTCCGCAAACGGCGAAACGCTTTGACTCGGTGAGTTTCGCGGCATTCCGACTTCGATGCCCCGGTTGCCGAAATTCAGTTGCCTTTGAATTTCGGGTGATCCCTCTTGAGCATGTATGCTTCTGCTACTTGTTCTACATCAGACTTTCTTCCGCAAACGGCGAAACGCTTTGACTCGGTGAGTTTCGCGGCATTCCGACTTCGATGCCCGGTTGCCGAAATTCAGTTGCCTTTGAATTTCGGGTGATCCCTCTTGAGCATGTATGCTTCTGCTACTTGTTCTACATCAGACTTCTTCCGCAAACGGCGAAACGCTTTGACTCGGTGAGTTTCGCGGCATTCCGACTTCGATGCCCCGGTTGCCGAAATTCAGTTGCCTTTGAATTTCGGGTGATCCCTCTTGAGCATGTATGCTTCTGCTACTTGTTCTACATCAGACTTTCTTCCGCAAACGGCGAAACGCTTTGACTCGGTGAGTTTCGCGGCATTCCGACTTCGATGCCCCGGTTGCCGAAATTCAGTTGCCTTTGAATTTCGGGTGATCCCTCTTGAGCATGTATGCTTCTGCTACTTGTTCTACATCAGACTTTCTTCCGCAAACGGCGAAACGCTTTGACTCGGTGAGTTTCGCGGCATTCCGACTTCGATGCCCCGGTTGCCGAAATTCAGTTGCCTTTGAATTTCGGGTGATCCCTCTTGAGCATGTATGCTTCTGCTACTTGTTCTACATCAGACTTTCTTCCGCAAACGGCGAAACGCTTTGACTCGGTGAGTTTCGCGGCATTCCGACTTCGATGCCCCGGTTGCCGAAATTCAGTTGCCTTTGAATTTCGGGTGATCCCTCTTGAGCATGTATGCTTCTGCTACTTGTTCTACATCAGACTTCTTCCGCAAACGGCGAAACGCTTTGACTCGGTGAGTTTCGCGGCATTCCGACTTCGATGCCCCGGTTGCCGAAATTCAGTTGCCTTTGAATTTCGGGTGATCCCTCTTGAGCATGTATGCTTCTGCTACTTGTTCTACATCAGACTTTCTTCCGCAAACGGCGAAACGCTTTGACTCGGTGAGTTTCGCGGCATTCCGACTTCGATGCCCCGGTTGCCGAAATTCAGTTGCCTTTGAATTTCGGGTGATCCCTCTTGAGCATGTATGCTTCTGCTACTTGTTCTACATCAGACTTTCTTCCGCAAACGGCGAAACGCTTTGACTCGGTGAGTTTCGCGGCATTCCGACTTCGATGCCCCGGTTGCCGAAATTCAGTTGCCTTTGAATTTCGGGTGATCCCTCTTGAGCATGTATGCTTCTGCTACTTGTTCTACATCAGACTTTCTTCCGCAAACGGCGAAACGCTTTGACTCGGTGAGTTTCGCGGCATTCCGACTTCGATGCCCGGTTGCCGAAATTCAGTTGCCTTTGAATTTCGGGTGATCCCTCTTGAGCATGTATGCTTCTGCTACTTGTTCTACATCAGACTTTCTTCCGCAAACGGCGAAACGCTTTGACTCGGTGAGTTTCGCGGCATTCCGACTTCGATGCCCCGGTTGCCGAAATTCAGTTGCCTTTGAATTTCGGGTGATCCCTCTTGAGCATGTATGCTTCTGCTACTTGTTCTACATCAGACTTTCTTCCGCAAACGGCGAAACGCTTTGACTCGGTGAGTTTCGCGGCATTCCGACTTCGATGCCCCGGTTGCCGAAATTCAGTTGCCTTTGAATTTCGGGTGATCCCTCTTGAGCATGTATGCTTCTGCTACTTGTTCTACATCAGACTTCTTCCGCAAACGGCGAAACGCTTTGACTCGGTGAGTTTCGCGGCATTCCGACTTCGATGCCCCGTTGCCGAAATTCAGTTGCCTTTGAATTTCGGGTGATCCCTCTTGAGCATGTATGCTTCTGCTACTTGTTCTACATCAGACTTTCTTCCGCAAACGGCGAAACGCTTTGACTCGGTGAGTTTCGCGGCATTCCGACTTCGATGCCCCGGTTGCCGAAATTCAGTTGCCTTTGAATTTCGGGTGATCCCTCTTGAGCATGTATGCTTCTGCTACTTGTTCTACATCAGACTTTCTTCCGCAAACGGCGAAACGCTTTGACTCGGTGAGTTTCGCGGCATTCCGACTTCGATGCCCGGTTGCCGAAATTCAGTTGCCTTTGAATTTCGGGTGATCCCTCTTGAGCATGTATGCTTCTGCTACTTGTTCTACATCAGACTTTCTTCCGCAAACGGCGAAACGCTTTGACTCGGTGAGTTTCGCGGCATTCCGACTTCGATGCCCCGGTTGCCGAAATTCAGTTGCCTTTGAATTTCGGGTGATCCCTCTTGAGCATGTATGCTTCTGCTACTTGTTCTACATCAGACTTTCTTCCGCAAACGGCGAAACGCTTTGACTCGGTGAGTTTCGCGGCATTCCGACTTCGATGCCCCGGTTGCCGAAATTCAGTTGCCTTTGAATTTCGGGTGATCCCTCTTGAGCATGTATGCTTCTGCTACTTGTTCTACATCAGACTTTCTTCCGCAAACGGCGAAACGCTTTGACTCGGTGAGTTTCGCGGCATTCCGACTTCGATGCCCCGGTTGCCGAAATTCAGTTGCCTTTGAATTTCGGGTGATCCCTCTTGAGCATGTATGCTTCTGCTACTTGTTCTACATCAGACTTTCTTCCGCAAACGGCGAAACGCTTTGACTCGGTGAGTTTCGCGGCATTCCGACTTCGATGCCCCGGTTGCCGAAATTCAGTTGCCTTTGAATTTCGGGTGATCCCTCTTGAGCATGTATGCTTCTGCTACTTGTTCTACATCAGACTTTCTTCCGCAAACGGCGAAACGCTTTGACTCGGTGAGTTTCGCGGCATTCCGACTTCGATGCCCGGTTGCCGAAATTCAGTTGCCTTTGAATTTCGGGTGATCCCTCTTGAGCATGTATGCTTCTGCTACTTGTTCTACATCAGACTTTCTTCCGCAAACGGCGAAACGCTTTGACTCGGTGAGTTTCGCGGCATTCCGACTTCGATGCCCCGGTTGCCGAAATTCAGTTGCCTTTGAATTTCGGGTGATCCCTCTTGAGCATGTATGCTTCTGCTACTTGTTCTACATCAGACTTTCTTCCGCAAACGGCGAAACGCTTTGACTCGGTGAGTTTCGCGGCATTCCGACTTCGATGCCCGGTTGCCGAAATTCAGTTGCCTTTGAATTTCGGGTGATCCCTCTTGAGCATGTATGCTTCTGCTACTTGTTCTACATCAGACTTCTTCCGCAAACGGCGAAACGCTTTGACTCGGTGAGTTTCGCGGCATTCCGACTTCGATGCCCCGGTTGCCGAAATTCAGTTGCCTTTGAATTTCGGGTGATCCCTCTTGAGCATGTATGCTTCTGCTACTTGTTCTACATCAGACTTTCTTCCGCAAACGGCGAAACGCTTTGACTCGGTGAGTTTCGCGGCATTCCGACTTCGATGCCCCGGTTGCCGAAATTCAGTTGCCTTTGAATTTCGGGTGATCCCTCTTGAGCATGTATGCTTCTGCTACTTGTTCTACATCAGACTTTCTTCCGCAAACGGCGAAACGCTTTGACTCGGTGAGTTTCGCGGCATTCCGACTTCGATGCCCCGGTTGCCGAAATTCAGTTGCCTTTGAATTTCGGGTGATCCCTCTTGAGCATGTATGCTTCTGCTACTTGTTCTACATCAGACTTTCTTCCGCAAACGGCGAAACGCTTTGACTCGGTGAGTTTCGCGGCATTCCGACTTCGATGCCCGGTTGCCGAAATTCAGTTGCCTTTGAATTTCGGGTGATCCCTCTTGAGCATGTATGCTTCTGCTACTTGTTCTACATCAGACTTTCTTCCGCAAACGGCGAAACGCTTTGACTCGGTGAGTTTCGCGGCATTCCGACTTCGATGCCCCGGTTGCCGAAATTCAGTTGCCTTTGAATTTCGGGTGATCCCTCTTGAGCATGTATGCTTCTGCTACTTGTTCTACATCAGACTTTCTTCCGCAAACGGCGAAACGCTTTGACTCGGTGAGTTTCGCGGCATTCCGACTTCGATGCCCCGGTTGCCGAAATTCAGTTGCCTTTGAATTTCGGGTGATCCCTCTTGAGCATGTATGCTTCTGCTACTTGTTCTACATCAGACTTTCTTCCGCAAACGGCGAAACGCTTTGACTCGGTGAGTTTCGCGGCATTCCGACTTCGATGCCCCGGTTGCCGAAATTCAGTTGCCTTTGAATTTCGGGTGATCCCTCTTGAGCATGTATGCTTCTGCTACTTGTTCTACATCAGACTTTCTTCCGCAAACGGCGAAACGCTTTGACTCGGTGAGTTTCGCGGCATTCCGACTTCGATGCCCCGGTTGCCGAAATTCAGTTGCCTTTGAATTTCGGGTGATCCCTCTTGAGCATGTATGCTTCTGCTACTTGTTCTACATCAGACTTTCTTCCGCAAACGGCGAAACGCTTTGACTCGGTGAGTTTCGCGGCATTCCGACTTCGATGCCCCGGTTGCCGAAATTCAGTTGCCTTTGAATTTCGGGTGATCCCTCTTGAGCATGTATGCTTCTGCTACTTGTTCTACATCAGACTTTCTTCCGCAAACGGCGAAACGCTTTGACTCGGTGAGTTTCGCGGCATTCCGACTTCGATGCCCCGGTTGCCGAAATTCAGTTGCCTTTGAATTTCGGGTGATCCCTCTTGAGCATGTATGCTTCTGCTACTTGTTCTACATCAGACTTTCTTCCGCAAACGGCGAAACGCTTTGACTCGGTGAGTTTCGCGGCATTCCGACTTCGATGCCCGGTTGCCGAAATTCAGTTGCCTTTGAATTTCGGGTGATCCCTCTTGAGCATGTATGCTTCTGCTACTTGTTCTACATCAGACTTTCTTCCGCAAACGGCGAAACGCTTTGACTCGGTGAGTTTCGCGGCATTCCGACTTCGATGCCCCGGTTGCCGAAATTCAGTTGCCTTTGAATTTCGGGTGATCCCTCTTGAGCATGTATGCTTCTGCTACTTGTTCTACATCAGACTTTCTTCCGCAAACGGCGAAACGCTTTGACTCGGTGAGTTTCGCGGCATTCCGACTTCGATGCCCCGGTTGCCGAAATTCAGTTGCCTTTGAATTTCGGGTGATCCCTCTTGAGCATGTATGCTTCTGCTACTTGTTCTACATCAGACTTCTTCCGCAAACGGCGAAACGCTTTGACTCGGTGAGTTTCGCGGCATTCCGACTTCGATGCCCCGGTTGCCGAAATTCAGTTGCCTTTGAATTTCGGGTGATCCCTCTTGAGCATGTATGCTTCTGCTACTTGTTCTACATCAGACTTTCTTCCGCAAACGGCGAAACGCTTTGACTCGGTGAGTTTCGCGGCATTCCGACTTCGATGCCCCGGTTGCCGAAATTCAGTTGCCTTTGAATTTCGGGTGATCCCTCTTGAGCATGTATGCTTCTGCTACTTGTTCTACATCAGACTTCTTCCGCAAACGGCGAAACGCTTTGACTCGGTGAGTTTCGCGGCATTCCGACTTCGATGCCCCGGTTGCCGAAATTCAGTTGCCTTTGAATTTCGGGTGATCCCTCTTGAGCATGTATGCTTCTGCTACTTGTTCTACATCAGACTTCTTCCGCAAACGGCGAAACGCTTTGACTCGGTGAGTTTCGCGGCATTCCGACTTCGATGCCCGGTTGCCGAAATTCAGTTGCCTTTGAATTTCGGGTGATCCCTCTTGAGCATGTATGCTTCTGCTACTTGTTCTACATCAGACTTTCTTCCGCAAACGGCGAAACGCTTTGACTCGGTGAGTTTCGCGGCATTCCGACTTCGATGCCCGGTTGCCGAAATTCAGTTGCCTTTGAATTTCGGGTGATCCCTCTTGAGCATGTATGCTTCTGCTACTTGTTCTACATCAGACTTCTTCCGCAAACGGCGAAACGCTTTGACTCGGTGAGTTTCGCGGCATTCCGACTTCGATGCCCCGGTTGCCGAAATTCAGTTGCCTTTGAATTTCGGGTGATCCCTCTTGAGCATGTATGCTTCTGCTACTTGTTCTACATCAGACTTCTTCCGCAAACGGCGAAACGCTTTGACTCGGTGAGTTTCGCGGCATTCCGACTTCGATGCCCCGGTTGCCGAAATTCAGTTGCCTTTGAATTTCGGGTGATCCCTCTTGAGCATGTATGCTTCTGCTACTTGTTCTACATCAGACTTTCTTCCGCAAACGGCGAAACGCTTTGACTCGGTGAGTTTCGCGGCATTCCGACTTCGATGCCCCGGTTGCCGAAATTCAGTTGCCTTTGAATTTCGGGTGATCCCTCTTGAGCATGTATGCTTCTGCTACTTGTTCTACATCAGACTTTCTTCCGCAAACGGCGAAACGCTTTGACTCGGTGAGTTTCGCGGCATTCCGACTTCGATGCCCGGTTGCCGAAATTCAGTTGCCTTTGAATTTCGGGTGATCCCTCTTGAGCATGTATGCTTCTGCTACTTGTTCTACATCAGACTTCTTCCGCAAACGGCGAAACGCTTTGACTCGGTGAGTTTCGCGGCATTCCGACTTCGATGCCCCGGTTGCCGAAATTCAGTTGCCTTTGAATTTCGGGTGATCCCTCTTGAGCATGTATGCTTCTGCTACTTGTTCTACATCAGACTTTCTTCCGCAAACGGCGAAACGCTTTGACTCGGTGAGTTTCGCGGCATTCCGACTTCGATGCCCCGGTTGCCGAAATTCAGTTGCCTTTGAATTTCGGGTGATCCCTCTTGAGCATGTATGCTTCTGCTACTTGTTCTACATCAGACTTTCTTCCGCAAACGGCGAAACGCTTTGACTCGGTGAGTTTCGCGGCATTCCGACTTCGATGCCCGGTTGCCGAAATTCAGTTGCCTTTGAATTTCGGGTGATCCCTCTTGAGCATGTATGCTTCTGCTACTTGTTCTACATCAGACTTTCTTCCGCAAACGGCGAAACGCTTTGACTCGGTGAGTTTCGCGGCATTCCGACTTCGATGCCCCGGTTGCCGAAATTCAGTTGCCTTTGAATTTCGGGTGATCCCTCTTGAGCATGTATGCTTCTGCTACTTGTTCTACATCAGACTTCTTCCGCAAACGGCGAAACGCTTTGACTCGGTGAGTTTCGCGGCATTCCGACTTCGATGCCCCGGTTGCCGAAATTCAGTTGCCTTTGAATTTCGGGTGATCCCTCTTGAGCATGTATGCTTCTGCTACTTGTTCTACATCAGACTTTCTTCCGCAAACGGCGAAACGCTTTGACTCGGTGAGTTTCGCGGCATTCCGACTTCGATGCCCCGGTTGCCGAAATTCAGTTGCCTTTGAATTTCGGGTGATCCCTCTTGAGCATGTATGCTTCTGCTACTTGTTCTACATCAGACTTTCTTCCGCAAACGGCGAAACGCTTTGACTCGGTGAGTTTCGCGGCATTCCGACTTCGATGCCCCGGTTGCCGAAATTCAGTTGCCTTTGAATTTCGGGTGATCCCTCTTGAGCATGTATGCTTCTGCTACTTGTTCTACATCAGACTTTCTTCCGCAAACGGCGAAACGCTTTGACTCGGTGAGTTTCGCGGCATTCCGACTTCGATGCCCCGGTTGCCGAAATTCAGTTGCCTTTGAATTTCGGGTGATCCCTCTTGAGCATGTATGCTTCTGCTACTTGTTCTACATCAGACTTTCTTCCGCAAACGGCGAAACGCTTTGACTCGGTGAGTTTCGCGGCATTCCGACTTCGATGCCCCGTTGCCGAAATTCAGTTGCCTTTGAATTTCGGGTGATCCCTCTTGAGCATGTATGCTTCTGCTACTTGTTCTACATCAGACTTTCTTCCGCAAACGGCGAAACGCTTTGACTCGGTGAGTTTCGCGGCATTCCGACTTCGATGCCCCGGTTGCCGAAATTCAGTTGCCTTTGAATTTCGGGTGATCCCTCTTGAGCATGTATGCTTCTGCTACTTGTTCTACATCAGACTTCTTCCGCAAACGGCGAAACGCTTTGACTCGGTGAGTTTCGCGGCATTCCGACTTCGATGCCCCGGTTGCCGAAATTCAGTTGCCTTTGAATTTCGGGTGATCCCTCTTGAGCATGTATGCTTCTGCTACTTGTTCTACATCAGACTTTCTTCCGCAAACGGCGAAACGCTTTGACTCGGTGAGTTTCGCGGCATTCCGACTTCGATGCCCCGGTTGCCGAAATTCAGTTGCCTTTGAATTTCGGGTGATCCCTCTTGAGCATGTATGCTTCTGCTACTTGTTCTACATCAGACTTTCTTCCGCAAACGGCGAAACGCTTTGACTCGGTGAGTTTCGCGGCATTCCGACTTCGATGCCCCGGTTGCCGAAATTCAGTTGCCTTTGAATTTCGGGTGATCCCTCTTGAGCATGTATGCTTCTGCTACTTGTTCTACATCAGACTTTCTTCCGCAAACGGCGAAACGCTTTGACTCGGTGAGTTTCGCGGCATTCCGACTTCGATGCCCCGGTTGCCGAAATTCAGTTGCCTTTGAATTTCGGGTGATCCCTCTTGAGCATGTATGCTTCTGCTACTTGTTCTACATCAGACTTCTTCCGCAAACGGCGAAACGCTTTGACTCGGTGAGTTTCGCGGCATTCCGACTTCGATGCCCCGGTTGCCGAAATTCAGTTGCCTTTGAATTTCGGGTGATCCCTCTTGAGCATGTATGCTTCTGCTACTTGTTCTACATCAGACTTCTTCCGCAAACGGCGAAACGCTTTGACTCGGTGAGTTTCGCGGCATTCCGACTTCGATGCCCCGGTTGCCGAAATTCAGTTGCCTTTGAATTTCGGGTGATCCCTCTTGAGCATGTATGCTTCTGCTACTTGTTCTACATCAGACTTTCTTCCGCAAACGGCGAAACGCTTTGACTCGGTGAGTTTCGCGGCATTCCGACTTCGATGCCCCGGTTGCCGAAATTCAGTTGCCTTTGAATTTCGGGTGATCCCTCTTGAGCATGTATGCTTCTGCTACTTGTTCTACATCAGACTTTCTTCCGCAAACGGCGAAACGCTTTGACTCGGTGAGTTTCGCGGCATTCCGACTTCGATGCCCCGGTTGCCGAAATTCAGTTGCCTTTGAATTTCGGGTGATCCCTCTTGAGCATGTATGCTTCTGCTACTTGTTCTACATCAGACTTTCTTCCGCAAACGGCGAAACGCTTTGACTCGGTGAGTTTCGCGGCATTCCGACTTCGATGCCCGGTTGCCGAAATTCAGTTGCCTTTGAATTTCGGGTGATCCCTCTTGAGCATGTATGCTTCTGCTACTTGTTCTACATCAGACTTTCTTCCGCAAACGGCGAAACGCTTTGACTCGGTGAGTTTCGCGGCATTCCGACTTCGATGCCCCGGTTGCCGAAATTCAGTTGCCTTTGAATTTCGGGTGATCCCTCTTGAGCATGTATGCTTCTGCTACTTGTTCTACATCAGACTTTCTTCCGCAAACGGCGAAACGCTTTGACTCGGTGAGTTTCGCGGCATTCCGACTTCGATGCCCCGGTTGCCGAAATTCAGTTGCCTTTGAATTTCGGGTGATCCCTCTTGAGCATGTATGCTTCTGCTACTTGTTCTACATCAGACTTTCTTCCGCAAACGGCGAAACGCTTTGACTCGGTGAGTTTCGCGGCATTCCGACTTCGATGCCCGGTTGCCGAAATTCAGTTGCCTTTGAATTTCGGGTGATCCCTCTTGAGCATGTATGCTTCTGCTACTTGTTCTACATCAGACTTCTTCCGCAAACGGCGAAACGCTTTGACTCGGTGAGTTTCGCGGCATTCCGACTTCGATGCCCCGGTTGCCGAAATTCAGTTGCCTTTGAATTTCGGGTGATCCCTCTTGAGCATGTATGCTTCTGCTACTTGTTCTACATCAGACTTTCTTCCGCAAACGGCGAAACGCTTTGACTCGGTGAGTTTCGCGGCATTCCGACTTCGATGCCCCGGTTGCCGAAATTCAGTTGCCTTTGAATTTCGGGTGATCCCTCTTGAGCATGTATGCTTCTGCTACTTGTTCTACATCAGACTTCTTCCGCAAACGGCGAAACGCTTTGACTCGGTGAGTTTCGCGGCATTCCGACTTCGATGCCCCGGTTGCCGAAATTCAGTTGCCTTTGAATTTCGGGTGATCCCTCTTGAGCATGTATGCTTCTGCTACTTGTTCTACATCAGACTTTCTTCCGCAAACGGCGAAACGCTTTGACTCGGTGAGTTTCGCGGCATTCCGACTTCGATGCCCGGTTGCCGAAATTCAGTTGCCTTTGAATTTCGGGTGATCCCTCTTGAGCATGTATGCTTCTGCTACTTGTTCTACATCAGACTTTCTTCCGCAAACGGCGAAACGCTTTGACTCGGTGAGTTTCGCGGCATTCCGACTTCGATGCCCCGGTTGCCGAAATTCAGTTGCCTTTGAATTTCGGGTGATCCCTCTTGAGCATGTATGCTTCTGCTACTTGTTCTACATCAGACTTTCTTCCGCAAACGGCGAAACGCTTTGACTCGGTGAGTTTCGCGGCATTCCGACTTCGATGCCCGGTTGCCGAAATTCAGTTGCCTTTGAATTTCGGGTGATCCCTCTTGAGCATGTATGCTTCTGCTACTTGTTCTACATCAGACTTTCTTCCGCAAACGGCGAAACGCTTTGACTCGGTGAGTTTCGCGGCATTCCGACTTCGATGCCCCGGTTGCCGAAATTCAGTTGCCTTTGAATTTCGGGTGATCCCTCTTGAGCATGTATGCTTCTGCTACTTGTTCTACATCAGACTTCTTCCGCAAACGGCGAAACGCTTTGACTCGGTGAGTTTCGCGGCATTCCGACTTCGATGCCCCGGTTGCCGAAATTCAGTTGCCTTTGAATTTCGGGTGATCCCTCTTGAGCATGTATGCTTCTGCTACTTGTTCTACATCAGACTTTCTTCCGCAAACGGCGAAACGCTTTGACTCGGTGAGTTTCGCGGCATTCCGACTTCGATGCCCGGTTGCCGAAATTCAGTTGCCTTTGAATTTCGGGTGATCCCTCTTGAGCATGTATGCTTCTGCTACTTGTTCTACATCAGACTTTCTTCCGCAAACGGCGAAACGCTTTGACTCGGTGAGTTTCGCGGCATTCCGACTTCGATGCCCCGGTTGCCGAAATTCAGTTGCCTTTGAATTTCGGGTGATCCCTCTTGAGCATGTATGCTTCTGCTACTTGTTCTACATCAGACTTTCTTCCGCAAACGGCGAAACGCTTTGACTCGGTGAGTTTCGCGGCATTCCGACTTCGATGCCCCGGTTGCCGAAATTCAGTTGCCTTTGAATTTCGGGTGATCCCTCTTGAGCATGTATGCTTCTGCTACTTGTTCTACATCAGACTTTCTTCCGCAAACGGCGAAACGCTTTGACTCGGTGAGTTTCGCGGCATTCCGACTTCGATGCCCGGTTGCCGAAATTCAGTTGCCTTTGAATTTCGGGTGATCCCTCTTGAGCATGTATGCTTCTGCTACTTGTTCTACATCAGACTTTCTTCCGCAAACGGCGAAACGCTTTGACTCGGTGAGTTTCGCGGCATTCCGACTTCGATGCCCGGTTGCCGAAATTCAGTTGCCTTTGAATTTCGGGTGATCCCTCTTGAGCATGTATGCTTCTGCTACTTGTTCTACATCAGACTTCTTCCGCAAACGGCGAAACGCTTTGACTCGGTGAGTTTCGCGGCATTCCGACTTCGATGCCCCGGTTGCCGAAATTCAGTTGCCTTTGAATTTCGGGTGATCCCTCTTGAGCATGTATGCTTCTGCTACTTGTTCTACATCAGACTTTCTTCCGCAAACGGCGAAACGCTTTGACTCGGTGAGTTTCGCGGCATTCCGACTTCGATGCCCCGGTTGCCGAAATTCAGTTGCCTTTGAATTTCGGGTGATCCCTCTTGAGCATGTATGCTTCTGCTACTTGTTCTACATCAGACTTTCTTCCGCAAACAGCGAAACGCTTTGACTCGGTGAGTTTCGCGGCATTCCGACTTCGATGCCCCGGTTGCCGAAATTCAGTTGCCTTTGAATTTCGGGTGATCCCTCTTGAGCATGTATGCTTCTGCTACTTGTTCTACATCAGACTTTCTTCCGCAAACGGCGAAACGCTTTGACTCGGTGAGTTTCGCGGCATTCCGACTTCGATGCCCCGGTTGCCGAAATTCAGTTGCCTTTGAATTTCGGGTGATCCCTCTTGAGCATGTATGCTTCTGCTACTTGTTCTACATCAGACTTTCTTCCGCAAACGGCGAAACGCTTTGACTCGGTGAGTTTCGCGGCATTCCGACTTCGATGCCCGGTTGCCGAAATTCAGTTGCCTTTGAATTTCGGGTGATCCCTCTTGAGCATGTATGCTTCTGCTACTTGTTCTACATCAGACTTCTTCCGCAAACGGCGAAACGCTTTGACTCGGTGAGTTTCGCGGCATTCCGACTTCGATGCCCGGTTGCCGAAATTCAGTTGCCTTTGAATTTCGGGTGATCCCTCTTGAGCATGTATGCTTCTGCTACTTGTTCTACATCAGACTTTCTTCCGCAAACGCGAAACGCTTTGACTCGGTGAGTTTCGCGGCATTCCGACTTCGATGCCCGGTTGCCGAAATTCAGTTGCCTTTGAATTTCGGGTGATCCCTCTTGAGCATGTATGCTTCTGCTACTTGTTCTACATCAGACTTCTTCCGCAAACGGCGAAACGCTTTGACTCGGTGAGTTTCGCGGCATTCCGACTTCGATGCCCCGGTTGCCGAAATTCAGTTGCCTTTGAATTTCGGGTGATCCCTCTTGAGCATGTATGCTTCTGCTACTTGTTCTACATCAGACTTTCTTCCGCAAACGGCGAAACGCTTTGACTCGGTGAGTTTCGCGGCATTCCGACTTCGATGCCCGGTTGCCGAAATTCAGTTGCCTTTGAATTTCGGGTGATCCCTCTTGAGCATGTATGCTTCTGCTACTTGTTCTACATCAGACTTCTTCCGCAAACGGCGAAACGCTTTGACTCGGTGAGTTTCGCGGCATTCCGACTTCGATGCCCGTTTGCCGAAATTCAGTTGCCTTTGAATTTCGGGTGATCCCTCTTGAGCATGTATGCTTCTGCTACTTGTTCTACATCAGACTTTCTTCCGCAAACGGCGAAACGCTTTGACTCGGTGAGTTTCGCGGCATTCCGACTTCGATGCCCCGGTTGCCGAAATTCAGTTGCCTTTGAATTTCGGGTGATCCCTCTTGAGCATGTATGCTTCTGCTACTTGTTCTACATCAGACTTCTTCCGCAAACGGCGAAACGCTTTGACTCGGTGAGTTTCGCGGCATTCCGACTTCGATGCCCCGTTTGCCGAAATTCAGTTGCCTTTGAATTTCGGGTGATCCCTCTTGAGCATGTATGCTTCTGCTACTTGTTCTACATCAGACTTTCTTCCGCAAACGGCGAAACGCTTTGACTCGGTGAGTTTCGCGGCATTCCGACTTCGATGCCCCGGTTGCCGAAATTCAGTTGCCTTTGAATTTCGGGTGATCCCTCTTGAGCATGTATGCTTCTGCTACTTGTTCTACATCAGACTTTCTTCCGCAAACGGCGAAACGCTTTGACTCGGTGAGTTTCGCGGCATTCCGACTTCGATGCCCCGTTTGCCGAAATTCAGTTGCCTTTGAATTTCGGGTGATCCCTCTTGAGCATGTATGCTTCTGCTACTTGTTCTACATCAGACTTCTTCCGCAAACGGCGAAACGCTTTGACTCGGTGAGTTTCGCGGCATTCCGACTTCGATGCCCCGGTGCCGAAATTCAGTTGCCTTTGAATTTCGGGTGATCCCTCTTGAGCATGTATGCTTCTGCTACTTGTTCTACATCAGACTTCTTCCGCAAACGGCGAAACGCTTTGACTCGGTGAGTTTCGCGGCATTCCGACTTCGATGCCCCGGTTGCCGAAATTCAGTTGCCTTTGAATTTCGGGTGATCCCTCTTGAGCATGTATGCTTCTGCTACTTGTTCTACATCAGACTTCTTCCGCAAACGGCGAAACGCTTTGACTCGGTGAGTTTCGCGGCATTCCGACTTCGATGCCCCGTTTGCCGAAATTCAGTTGCCTTTGAATTTCGGGTGATCCCTCTTGAGCATGTATGCTTCTGCTACTTGTTCTACATCAGACTTCTTCCGCAAACGCGAAACGCTTTGACTCGGTGAGTTTCGCGGCATTCCGACTTCGATGCCCCGGTTGCCGAAATTCAGTTGCCTTTGAATTTCGGGTGATCCCTCTTGAGCATGTATGCTTCTGCTACTTGTTCTACATCAGACTTTCTTCCGCAAACGGCGAAACGCTTTGACTCGGTGAGTTTCGCGGCATTCCGACTTCGATGCCCCGTTTTGCCGAAATTCAGTTGCCTTTGAATTTCGGTGATCCCTCTTGAGCATGTATGCTTACTTGCTTCCTTCCGTCGACAGTTTCTATTTGAGGGACTCTTCTTCCGCAAACAGGCGCAAACGCTTTGACTCGGTGAGTTTCGCGGCATTCCGACTTCGATGCCCGGTTTGCCGAAATTCAGTTGCCTTTGAATTTCGGGTGATCCCTCTTGAGCATGTATGCTTCTGCTACTTGTTCTACATCAGACTTCTTCCGCAAACGGCGAAACGCTTTGACTCGGTGAGTTTCGCGGCATTCCGACTTCGATGCCCCGGTTGCCGAAATTCAGTTGCCTTTGAATTTCGGGTGATCCCTCTTGAGCATGTATGCTTCTGCTACTTGTTCTACATCAGACTTTCTTCCGCAAACGGCGAAACGCTTTGACTCGGTGAGTTTCGCGGCATTCCGACTTCGATGCCCCGGTTGCCGAAATTCAGTTGCCTTTGAATTTCGGGTCCCTCTTGAGCATGTATGCTTCTGCTACTTGTTCTACATCAGACTTCTTCCGCAAACGGCGAAACGCTTTGACTCGGTGAGTTTCGCGGCATTCCGACTTCGATGCCCCTTTGCCGAAATTCAGTTGCCTTTGAATTTCGGGTGATCCCTCTTGAGCATGTATGCTTCTGCTACTTGTTCTACATCAGACTTCTTCCGCAAACGGCGAAACGCTTTGACTCGGTGAGTTTCGCGGCATTCCGACTTCGATGCCCGGTTGCCGAAATTCAGTTGCCTTTGAATTTCGGGTGATCCCTATTGAACATGTATGCTTCTGCTACTTGTTCTACATCATACTTCCTTCCGCAAACTGCGAAACGCTTTGACTCGGTGAGTTTTGCGGCATTCCGACTTCGATGCCCCGGTTGCCCAAATTCAGTTGCCTTTGAATTTCGGGTGATCCCTCTTGAGCATGTATACTTCTGCTACGTGTTGTAGATGAGACTTTCTTCCGCAAACGACGAAACACTTTGACTCGATGAGTTTCGCGGCATTCCTCCATCGATGCCCGGGTTTCCAAAATTGAGTTGCCTTTGAATTTCGGGTGATCCCTCTTTAGCATGTATGCCTCTGCTACTTGTTCTACATCAGACTTTCTTCCGCAAACATCGAAATGCTTTGACTCGGTGAGTTTCGCGGCCTTCCTCCTTCGATGCCCCGGTTGCCGAAATTCAGTTGCCTTTGAATTTCGGGTGATCCCTCTTGAGCATGTATGCTTCTGCTACTTGTTCTACATCAGACTTTCTTCAGCAAAAGGCGAAACGCTTTGACTACGTGAGGTTCGCGGCATTCCGACTTCGATTCCCCGGTTGCCGAAATTCAGTTGGCTTTTAATTTCGGGTGATCCCTCTTGAGCATGTATGCTTCTGCTACTTGTTCTACATCGACTTCTTCCGCAAACGGCGAAACGCTTTGACTCGGTGAGTTTCGCGGCATTCCGACTTCGATGCCCCGGTTGCCGAAATTCAGTTGCCTTTGAATTTCGGGTGATCCCTCTTGAGCATGTATGCTTCTGCTACTTGTTCTACATCAACTTTCTTCCGCAAACGCGAAACGCTTTGACTCGGTGAGTTTTCGGCATTCCGACTTCGATGCCCCGTTGCCGAAATTCAGTTGCCTTTGAATTTCGGTGATCCCTCTTGAGCATGTATGCTTCTGCTACTTGTTCTACATCAGACTTTCTTCCGCAAACGGCGAAACGCTTTGACTCGGTGAGTTTCGCGGCATTCCGACTTCGATGCCCCGGTTGCCGAAATTCAGTTGCCTTTGAATTTCGGGTGATCCCTCTTGAGCATGTATGCTTCTGCTACTTGTTCTACATCAGACTTTCTTCCGCAAACACGAAACGCTTTGACTCGGTGAGTTTCGCGGCATTCCGACTTCGATGCCCGTTTGCCGAAATTCAGTTGCCTTTGAATTTCGGGTGATCCCTCTTGAGCATGTATGCTTCTGCTACTTGTTCTACATCAGACTTTCTTCCGCAAACGGCGAAACGCTTTGACTCGGTGAGTTTCGCGGCATTCCGACTTCGATGCCCCGGTTGCCGAAATTCAGTTGCCTTTGAATTTCGGTGATCCCTCTTGAG
Source organism: Populus alba x Populus x berolinensis (assembly GCA_029228515.1). Classification (NCBI taxonomy): domain Eukaryota; kingdom Viridiplantae; phylum Streptophyta; class Magnoliopsida; order Malpighiales; family Salicaceae; genus Populus; species Populus alba x Populus x berolinensis. The sequence goes on along the minus strand of CM055351.1, from coordinate 2,118,847 downwards.
CATGTATGCTTCTGCTACTTGTTCTACATCAGACTTCTTCCGCAAACGGCGAAACGCTTTGACTCGTGAGTTTCGCGGCATTCCGACTTCGATGCCCCGGTTGCCGAAATTCAGTTGCCTTTGAATTTCGGGTGATCCCTCTTGAGCATGTATGCTTCTGCTACTTGTTCTACATCAGACTTCTTCCGCAAACGGCGAAACGCTTTGACTCGGTGAGTTTCGCGGCATTCCGACTTCGATGCCCCGGTTGCCGAAATTCAGTTGCCTTTGAATTTCGGGTGATCCCTCTTGAGCATGTATGCTTCTGCTACTTGTTCTACATCAGACTTCTTCCGCAAACGGCGAAACGCTTTGACTCGGTGAGTTTCGCGGCATTCCGACTTCGATGCCCCGTTGCCGAAATTCAGTTGCCTTTGAATTTCGGGTGATCCCTCTTGAGCATGTATGCTTCTGCTACTTGTTCTACATCAGACTTTCTTCCGCAAACGGCGAAACGCTTTGACTCGGTGAGTTTCGCGGCATTCCGACTTCGATGCCCGGTTGCCGAAATTCAGTTGCCTTTGAATTTCGGGTGATCCCTCTTGAGCATGTATGCTTCTGCTACTTGTTCTACATCAGACTTCTTCCGCAAACGGCGAAACGCTTTGACTCGGTGAGTTTCGCGGCATTCCGACTTCGATGCCCCGTTGCCGAAATTCAGTTGCCTTTGAATTTCGGGTGATCCCTCTTGAGCATGTATGCTTCTGCTACTTGTTCTACATCAGACTTCTTCCGCAAACGGCGAAACGCTTTGACTCGGTGAGTTTCGCGGCATTCCGACTTCGATGCCCGTTTGCCGAAATTCAGTTGCCTTTGAATTTCGGGTGATCCCTCTTGAGCATGTATGCTTCTGCTACTTGTTCTACATCAGACTTCTTCCGCAAACGGCGAAACGCTTTGACTCGGTGAGTTTCGCGGCATTCCGACTTCGATGCCCCGGTTGCCGAAATTCAGTTGCCTTTGAATTTCGGGTGATCCCTCTTGAGCATGTATGCTTCTGCTACTTGTTCTACATCAGACTTTCTTCCGCAAACGGCGAAACGCTTTGACTCGGTGAGTTTCGCGGCATTCCGACTTCGATGCCCCGGTTGCCGAAATTCAGTTGCCTTTGAATTTCGGGTGATCCCTCTTGAGCATGTATGCTTCTGCTACTTGTTCTACATCAGACTTTCTTCCGCAAACAGCGAAACGCTTTGACTCGGTGAGTTTCGCGCATTCCGACTTCGATGCCCCGGTTGCCGAAATTCAGTTGCCTTTGAATTTCGGGTGATCCCTCTTGAGCATGTATGCTTCTGCTACTTGTTCTACATCAGACTTTCTTCCGCAAACGGCGAAACGCTTTGACTCGGTGAGTTTCGCGGCATTCCGACTTCGATGCCCCGGTTGCCGAAATTCAGTTGCCTTTGAATTTCGGGTGATCCCTCTTGAGCATGTATGCTTCTGCTACTTGTTCTACATCAGACTTTCTTCCGCAAACGGCGAAACGCTTTGACTCGGTGAGTTTCGCGGCATTCCGACTTCGATGCCCCGTTGCCGAAATTCAGTTGCCTTTGAATTTCGGGTGATCCCTCTTGAGCATGTATGCTTCTGCTACTTGTTCTACATCAGACTTCTTCCGCAAACGGCGAAACGCTTTGACTCGGTGAGTTTTCGCGGCATTCCGACTTCGATGCCCCGGTTGCCGAAATTCAGTTGCCTTTGAATTTCGGGTGATCCCTCTTGAGCATGTATGCTTCTGCTACTTGTTCTACATCAGACTTCCTTCCGCAAACGGCGAAACGCTTTGACTCGTGAGTTTCGCGCATTCCGACTTCGATGCCCCGGTTGCCGAAATTCAGTTGCCTTTGAATTTCGGGTGATCCCTCTTGAGCATGTATGCTTCTGCTACTTGTTCTACATCAGACTTTCTTCCGCAAACGGCGAAACGCTTTGACTCGGTGAGTTTCGCGGCATTCCGACTTCGATGCCCGGTTGCCGAAATTCAGTTGCCTTTGAATTTCGGGTGATCCCTCTTGAGCATGTATGCTTCTGCTACTTGTTCTACATCAGACTTCTTCCGCAAACGGCGAAACGCTTTGACTCGGTGAGTTTC
>CM055351.1:2083940-2116616 GCA_029228515.1 Populus alba x Populus x berolinensis | reverse complement strand
AAACTCACCGAGTCAAAGCGTTTCGCCGTTTGCGGAAAGAAGTATGATGTAGAACAAGTAGCAGAAGCATACATGCTCAAGAGGGATCACCCGAAATTCAAAGGCAACTGAATTTCGGCAACCGGGGCATCGAAGTCGGAATGCCGCGAAACTCACCGAGTCAAAGCGTTTCGCCGTTTGCGGAAGGAAGTATGATGTAGAAAAGTAGCAGAAGCATACATGCTCAAGAGGGATCACCCGAAATTCAAAGGCAACTGAATTTCGGCAACCGGGGCATCGAAGTCGGAATGCCGCGAAACTCACCGAGTCAAAGCGTTTCGCCGTTTGCGGAAGAAGTCTGATGTAGAACAAGTAGCAGAAGCATACATGCTCAAGAGGGATCACCCGAAATTCAAAGGCAACTGAATTTCGGCAACCGGGGCATCGAAGTCGGAATGCCGCGAAACTCACCGAGTCAAAGCGTTTCGCCGTTTGCGGAAGAAAGTCTGATGTAGAACAAGTAGCAGAAGCATACATGCTCAAGAGGGATCACCCGAAATTCAAAGGCAACTGAATTTCGGCAACCGGGGCATCGAAGTCGGAATGCCGCGAAACTCACCGAGTCAAAGCGTTTCGCCGTTTGCGGAAGAAAGTCTGATGTAGAACAAGTAGCAGAAGCATACATGCTCAAGAGGGATCACCCGAAATTCAAAGGCAACTGAATTTCGGCAACCGGGGCATCGAAGTCGGAATGCCGCGAAACTCACCGAGTCAAAGCGTTCGCCGTTTGCGAAGGAAGTCTGATGTAGAACAAGTAGCAGAAGCATACATGCTCAAGAGGGATCACCCGAAATTCAAAGGCAACTGAATTTCGGCAACCGGGGCATCGAAGTCGGAATGCCGCGAAACTCACCGAGTCAAAGCGTTTCGCCGTTTGCGGAAGAAGTCTGATGTAGAACAAGTAGCAGAAGCATACATGCTCAAGAGGGATCACCCGAAATTCAAAGGCAACTGAATTTCGGCAACCGGGGCATCGAAGTCGGAATGCCGCGAAACTCACCGAGTCAAAGCGTTTCGCCGTTTGCGGAAGAAAGTCTGATGTAGAACAAGTAGCAGAAGCATACATGCTCAAGAGGGATCACCCGAAATTCAAAGGCAACTGAATTTCGGCAACCGGGGCATCGAAGTCGGAATGCCGCGAAACTCACCGAGTCAAAGCGTTTCGCCGTTTGCGGAAGAAAGTTGATGTAGAACAAGTAGCAGAAGCATACATGCTCAAGAGGGATCACCCGAAATTCAAAGGCAACTGAATTTCGGCAACCGGGGCATCGAAGTCGGAATGCCGCGAAACTCACCGAGTCAAAGCGTTTCGCCGTTTGCGGAAGAAGTCTGATGTAGAACAAGTAGCAGAAGCATACATGCTCAAGAGGGATCACCCGAAATTCAAAGGCAACTGAATTTCGGCAACGGGGCATCGAAGTCGGAATGCCGCGAAACTCACCGAGTCAAAGCGTTTCGCGTTTGCGGAAGAAAGTCTGATGTAGAACAAGTAGCAGAAGCATACATGCTCAAGAGGGATCACCCGAAATTCAAAGGCAACTGAATTTCGGCAACCGGGCATCGAAGTCGGAATGCCGCGAAACTCACCGAGTCAAAGCGTTTCGCCGTTTGCGGAAGAAGTCTGATGTAGAACAAGTAGCAGAAGCATACATGCTCAAGAGGGATCACCCGAAATTCAAAGGCAACTGAATTTCGGCAACCGGGGCATCGAAGTCGGAATGCCGCGAAACTCACCGAGTCAAAGCGTTTCGCCGTTTGCGGAAGAAAGTCTGATGTAGAACAAGTAGCAGAAGCATACATGCTCAAGAGGGATCACCCGAAATTCAAAGGCAACTGAATTTCGGCAACCGGGGCATCGAAGTCGGAATGCCGCGAAACTCACCGAGTCAAAGCGTTTCGCCGTTTGCGGAAGAAAGTCTGATGTAGAACAAGTAGCAGAAGCATACATGCTCAAGAGGGATCACCCGAAATTCAAAGGCAACTGAATTTCGGCAACCGGGGCATCGAAGTCGGAATGCCGCGAAACTCACCGAGTCAAAGCGTTTCGCGTTTGCGGAAGAAGTCTGATGTAGAACAAGTAGCAGAAGCATACATGCTCAAGAGGGATCACCCGAAATTCAAAGGCAACTGAATTTCGGCAACCGGGGCATCGAAGTCGGAATGCCGCGAAACTCACCGAGTCAAAGCGTTTCGCCGTTTGCGGAAGAAGTCTGATGTAGAACAAGTAGCAGAAGCATACATGCTCAAGAGGGATCACCCGAAATTCAAAGGCAACTGAATTTCGGCAACCGGGGCATCGAAGTCGGAATGCCGCGAAACTCACCGAGTCAAAGCGTTTCGCCGTTTGCGGAAGAAGTCTGATGTAGAACAAGTAGCAGAAGCATACATGCTCAAGAGGGATCACCCGAAATTCAAAGGCAACTGAATTTCGGCAACCGGGGCATCGAAGTCGGAATGCCGCGAAACTCACCGAGTCAAAGCGTTTCGCCGTTTGCGGAAGAAGTATGATGTAGAACAAGTAGCAGAAGCATACATGCTCAAGAGGGATCACCCGAAATTCAAAGGCAACTGAATTTCGGCAACCGGGGCATCGAAGTCGGAATGCCGCGAAACTCACCGAGTCAAAGCGTTTCGCCGTTTGCGGAAGAAGTCTGATGTAGAACAAGTAGCAGAAGCATACATGCTCAAGAGGGATCACCCGAAATTCAAAGGCAACTGAATTTCGGCAACCGGGGCATCGAAGTCGGAATGCCGCGAAACTCACCGAGTCAAAGCGTTTCGCCGTTTGCGGAAGAAAGTCTGATGTAGAACAAGTAGCAGAAGCATACATGCTCAAGAGGGATCACCCGAAATTCAAAGGCAACTGAATTTCGGCAACCGGGGCATCGAAGTCGGAATGCCGCGAAACTCACCGAGTCAAAGCGTTTCGCCGTTTGCGGAAGAAAGTCTGATGTAGAACAAGTAGCAGAAGCATACATGCTCAAGAGGGATCACCCGAAATTCAAAGGCAACTGAATTTCGGCAACCGGGCATCGAAGTCGGAATGCCGCGAAACTCACCGAGTCAAAGCGTTTCGCCGTTTGCGGAAGAAAGTCTGATGTAGAACAAGTAGCAGAAGCATACATGCTCAAGAGGGATCACCCGAAATTCAAAGGCAACTGAATTTCGGCAACCGGGGCATCGAAGTCGGAATGCCGCGAAACTCACCGAGTCAAAGCGTTTCGCCGTTTGCGGAAGAAAGTTGATGTAGAACAAGTAGCAGAAGCATACATGCTCAAGAGGGATCACCCGAAATTCAAAGGCAACTGAATTTCGGCAACCGGGGCATCGAAGTCGGAATGCCGCGAAACTCACCGAGTCAAAGCGTTTCGCCGTTTGCGGAAGAAAGTCTGATGTAGAACAAGTAGCAGAAGCATACATGCTCAAGAGGGATCACCCGAAATTCAAAGGCAACTGAATTTCGGCAACCGGGCATCGAAGTCGGAATGCCGCGAAACTCACCGAGTCAAAGCGTTTCGCCGTTTGCGGAAGAAGTCTGATGTAGAACAAGTAGCAGAAGCATACATGCTCAAGAGGGATCACCCGAAATTCAAAGGCAACTGAATTTCGGCAACCGGGCATCGAAGTCGGAATGCCGCGAAACTCACCGAGTCAAAGCGTTTCGCCGTTTGCGGAAGAAGTCTGATGTAGAACAAGTAGCAGAAGCATACATGCTCAAGAGGGATCACCCGAAATTCAAAGGCAACTGAATTTCGGCAACCGGGGCATCGAAGTCGGAATGCCGCGAAACTCACCGAGTCAAAGCGTTTCGCCGTTTGCGGAAGAAAGTCTGATGTAGAACAAGTAGCAGAAGCATACATGCTCAAGAGGGATCACCCGAAATTCAAAGGCAACTGAATTTCGGCAACCGGGGCATCGAAGTCGGAATGCCGCGAAACTCACCGAGTCAAAGCGTTTCGCCGTTTGCGGAAGAAGTCTGATGTAGAACAAGTAGCAGAAGCATACATGCTCAAGAGGGATCACCCGAAATTCAAAGGCAACTGAATTTCGGCAACCGGGGGAAGTCGGAATGCCGCGAAACTCACCGAGTCAAAGCGTTTCGCCGTTTGCGGAAGAAGTCTGATGTAGAACAAGTAGCAGAAGCATACATGCTCAAGAGGGATCACCCGAAATTCAAAGGCAACTGAATTTCGGCAACCGGGGCATCGAAGTCGGAATGCCGCGAAACTCACCGAGTCAAAGCGTTTCGCCGTTTGCGGAAGAAAGTCTGATGTAGAACAAGTAGCAGAAGCATACATGCTCAAGAGGGATCACCCGAAATTCAAAGGCAACTGAATTTCGGCAACCGGGGCATCGAAGTCGGAATGCCGCGAAACTCACCGAGTCAAAGCGTTTCGCCGTTTGCGGAAGAAAGTCTGATGTAGAACAAGTAGCAGAAGCATACATGCTCAAGAGGGATCACCCGAAATTCAAAGGCAACTGAATTTCGGCAACCGGGGCATCGAAGTCGGAATGCCGCGAAACTCACCGAGTCAAAGCGTTTCGCCGTTTGCGGAAGAAAGTCTGATGTAGAACAAGTAGCAGAAGCATACATGCTCAAGAGGGATCACCCGAAATTCAAAGGCAACTGAATTTCGGCAACCGGGGCATCGAAGTCGGAATGCCGCGAAACTCACCGAGTCAAAGCGTTTCGCCGTTTGCGGAAGAAGTCTGATGTAGAACAAGTAGCAGAAGCATACATGCTCAAGAGGGATCACCCGAAATTCAAAGGCAACTGAATTTCGGCAACCGGGGCATCGAAGTCGGAATGCCGCGAAACTCACCGAGTCAAAGCGTTTCGCCGTTTGCGGAAGAAAGTCTGATGTAGAACAAGTAGCAGAAGCATACATGCTCAAGAGGGATCACCCGAAATTCAAAGGCAACTGAATTTCGGCAACCGGGGCATCGAAGTCGGAATGCCGCGAAACTCACCGAGTCAAAGCGTTTCGCCGTTTGCGGAAGAAGTCTGATGTAGAACAAGTAGCAGAAGCATACATGCTCAAGAGGGATCACCCGAAATTCAAAGGCAACTGAATTTCGGCAACCGGGGCATCGAAGTCGGAATGCCGCGAAACTCACCGAGTCAAAGCGTTTCGCCGTTTGCGGAAGAAGTCTGATGTAGAACAAGTAGCAGAAGCATACATGCTCAAGAGGGATCACCCGAAATTCAAAGGCAACTGAATTTCGGCAACGGGGCATCGAAGTCGGAATGCCGCGAAACTCACCGAGTCAAAGCGTTTCGCCGTTTGCGGAAGAAGTCTGATGTAGAACAAGTAGCAGAAGCATACATGCTCAAGAGGGATCACCCGAAATTCAAAGGCAACTGAATTTCGGCAACCGGGGCATCGAAGTCGGAATGCCGCGAAACTCACCGAGTCAAAGCGTTTCGCCGTTTGCGGAAGAAGTCTGATGTAGAACAAGTAGCAGAAGCATACATGCTCAAGAGGGATCACCCGAAATTCAAAGGCAACTGAATTTCGGCAACCGGGGCATCGAAGTCGGAATGCCGCGAAACTCACCGAGTCAAAGCGTTTCGCCGTTTGCGGAAGAAGTCTGATGTAGAACAAGTAGCAGAAGCATACATGCTCAAGAGGGATCACCCGAAATTCAAAGGCAACTGAATTTCGGCAACCGGGGCATCGAAGTCGGAATGCCGCGAAACTCACCGAGTCAAAGCGTTTCGCCGTTTGCGGAAGAAAGTCTGATGTAGAACAAGTAGCAGAAGCATACATGCTCAAGAGGGATCACCCGAAATTCAAAGGCAACTGAATTTCGGCAACCGGGGCATCGAAGTCGGAATGCCGCGAAACTCACCGAGTCAAAGCGTTTCGCCGTTTGCGGAAGAAGTCTGATGTAGAACAAGTAGCAGAAGCATACATGCTCAAGAGGGATCACCCGAAATTCAAAGGCAACTGAATTTCGGCAACCGGGGCATCGAAGTCGGAATGCCGCGAAACTCACCGAGTCAAAGCGTTTCGCCGTTTGCGGAAGAAGTCTGATGTAGAACAAGTAGCAGAAGCATACATGCTCAAGAGGGATCACCCGAAATTCAAAGGCAACTGAATTTCGGCAACCGGGCATCGAAGTCGGAATGCCGCGAAACTCACCGAGTCAAAGCGTTTCGCCGTTTGCGGAAGAAAGTCTGATGTAGAACAAGTAGCAGAAGCATACATGCTCAAGAGGGATCACCCGAAATTCAAAGGCAACTGAATTTCGGCAACCGGGGCATCGAAGTCGGAATGCCGCGAAACTCACCGAGTCAAAGCGTTTCGCCGTTTGCGGAAGAAAGTCTGATGTAGAACAAGTAGCAGAAGCATACATGCTCAAGATGGATCACCCGAAATTCAAAGGCAACTGAATTTCGGCAACCGGGGCATCGAAGTCGGAATGCCGCGAAACTCACCGACTCAAAGCGTTTCGCCGTTTGCGGAAGAAAGTCTGATGTAGAACAAATAGCAGAAGCATACATGCTCAAGAGGGATCACCCGAAATTCAAAGGCAACTGAATTTCGGCAACCGGGGCATCGAAGACGGAATGCCTTGAAACTCACCGACACAAAGCGTTTCGCCGTTTGCGGAAGAAAGTCTGATGTAGAACAAGTAGCAGAAGCATACATGCTCAAGAGGGATCACCCGAAATTCAAAGGCAACTGAATTTCGGCAACCAGGGCATCGAAGTCGGATTGCCGCGAAACTCACCGAGTCGAAGCGTTTCACCGTCTGCGGAAAAAAGTCTGATGTACAACAAGTAGCAGAAGCATACATGATCAAGATGGATCACCCGAAATTCCAAGGCAACTGAATTTCGGCAATCGGGGCATCGAAGTCGGAATGCCGCGAAACTAACCGACTCAAAGCGTTTCGCCGTTTGCGGAAGAAAGTCTGATGTAGAACAAATTGCAGAAACATACATGCTCAACATGGATCACCCCAAATTCAAAGGCAATTGAATTTCGACAACCGGGGCATCGAAGGCGGAATGTCTTGCAACTCACCGACTCAAAGCGTTTCGCCGTTTGCGGAAGAAAGTCTGATGTAGAACAAGTAGCAGAAGCATACATGCTCAAGAGGGATCACCCGAAATTCAAAGGCAACTGAATTTCGGCAACCGGGGCATCGAAGTCGGAATGCCGCGAAACTCACCGACTCAAAGCGTTTCGCCGTTTGCGGAAGAAGTCTGATGTAGAACAAGTAGCAGAAGCATACATGCTCAAGAGGGATCACCCGAAATTCAAAGGCAACTGAATTTCGGCAACCGGGGCATCGAAGTCGGAATGCCGCGAAACTCACCGACTCAAAGCGTTTCGCCGTTTGCGGAAGAAAGTCTGATGTAGAACAAGTAGCAGAAGCATACATGCTCAAGATGGATCACCCGAAATTCAAAGGCAACTGAATTTCGACAACCGGGGCATCGAAGTCGGAATGCCGCGAAACTCACCGAGTCAAAGCGTTTCGCCGTTTGCGGAAGAAAGTCTGATGTAGAACAAGTAGCAGAAGCATACATGCTCAAGAGGGATCACCCGAAATTCAAAGGCAACTGAATTTCGGCAACCGGGGCATCGAAGTCGGAATGCCGCGAAACTCACCGAGTCAAAGCGTTTCGCCGTTTGCGGAAGAAGTCTGATGTAGAACAAGTAGCAGAAGCATACATGCTCAAGAGGGATCACCCGAAATTCAAAGGCAACTGAATTTCGGCAACCGGGGCATCGAAGTCGGAATGCCGCGAAACTCACCGAGTCAAAGCGTTTCGCCGTTTGCGGAAGAAGTCTGATGTAGAACAAGTAGCAGAAGCATACATGCTCAAGAGGGATCACCCGAAATTCAAAGGCAACTGAATTTCGGCAACCGGGGCATCGAAGTCGGAATGCCGCGAAACTCACCGAGTCAAAGCGTTTCGCCGTTTGCGGAAGAAGTCTGATGTAGAACAAGTAGCAGAAGCATACATGCTCAAGAGGGATCACCCGAAATTCAAAGGCAACTGAATTTCGGCAACCGGGGCATCGAAGTCGGAATGCCGCGAAACTCACCGAGTCAAAGCGTTTCGCCGTTTGCGGAAGAAAGTCTGATGTAGAACAAGTAGCAGAAGCATACATGCTCAAGAGGGATCACCCGAAATTCAAAGGCAACTGAATTTCGGCAACCGGGGCATCGAAGTCGGAATGCCGCGAAACTCACCGAGTCAAAGCGTTTCGCCGTTTGCGGAAGAAAGTCTGATGTAGAACAAGTAGCAGAAGCATACATGCTCAAGAGGGATCACCCGAAATTCAAAGGCAACTGAATTTCGGCAACCGGGGCATCGAAGTCGGAATGCCGCGAAACTCACCGAGTCAAAGCGTTTCGCCGTTTGCGGAAGAAGTCTGATGTAGAACAAGTAGCAGAAGCATACATGCTCAAGAGGGATCACCCGAAATTCAAAGGCAACTGAATTTCGGCAACCGGGGCATCGAAGTCGGAATGCCGCGAAACTCACCGAGTCAAAGCGTTTCGCCGTTTGCGGAAGAAAGTCTGATGTAGAACAAGTAGCAGAAGCATACATGCTCAAGAGGGATCACCCGAAATTCAAAGGCAACTGAATTTCGGCAACCGGGGCATCGAAGTCGGAATGCCGCGAAACTCACCGAGTCAAAGCGTTTCGCCGTTTGCGGAAGAAAGTCTGATGTAGAACAAGTAGCAGAAGCATACATGCTCAAGAGGGATCACCCGAAATTCAAAGGCAACTGAATTTCGGCAACCGGGGCATCGAAGTCGGAATGCCGCGAAACTCACCGAGTCAAAGCGTTTCGCCGTTTGCGGAAGAAAGTCTGATGTAGAACAAGTAGCAGAAGCATACATGCTCAAGAGGGATCACCCGAAATTCAAAGGCAACTGAATTTCGGCAACCGGGGCATCGAAGTCGGAATGCCGCGAAACTCACCGAGTCAAAGCGTTTCGCCGTTTGCGGAAGAAAGTCTGATGTAGAACAAGTAGCAGAAGCATACATGCTCAAGAGGGATCACCCGAAATTCAAAGGCAACTGAATTTCGGCAACCGGGGCATCGAAGTCGGAATGCCGCGAAACTCACCGAGTCAAAGCGTTTCGCCGTTTGCGGAAGAAAGTCTGATGTAGAACAAGTAGCAGAAGCATACATGCTCAAGAGGGATCACCCGAAATTCAAAGGCAACTGAATTTCGGCAACCGGGGCATCGAAGTCGGAATGCCGCGAAACTCACCGAGTCAAAGCGTTTCGCCGTTTGCGGAAGAAGTCTGATGTAGAACAAGTAGCAGAAGCATACATGCTCAAGAGGGATCACCCGAAATTCAAAGGCAACTGAATTTCGGCAACCGGGGCATCGAAGTCGGAATGCCGCGAAACTCACCGAGTCAAAGCGTTTCGCCGTTTGCGGAAGAAGTCTGATGTAGAACAAGTAGCAGAAGCATACATGCTCAAGAGGGATCACCCGAAATTCAAAGGCAACTGAATTTCGGCAACCGGGGCATCGAAGTCGGAATGCCGCGAAACTCACCGAGTCAAAGCGTTTCGCCGTTTGCGGAAGAAAGTCTGATGTAGAACAAGTAGCAGAAGCATACATGCTCAAGAGGGATCACCCGAAATTCAAAGGCAACTGAATTTCGGCAACCGGGGCATCGAAGTCGGAATGCCGCGAAACTCACCGAGTCAAAGCGTTTCGCCGTTTGCGGAAGAAAGTCTGATGTAGAACAAGTAGCAGAAGCATACATGCTCAAGAGGGATCACCCGAAATTCAAAGGCAACTGAATTTCGGCAACCGGGGCATCGAAGTCGGAATGCCGCGAAACTCACCGAGTCAAAGCGTTTCGCCGTTTGCGGAAGAAAGTCTGATGTAGAACAAGTAGCAGAAGCATACATGCTCAAGAGGGATCACCCGAAATTCAAAGGCAACTGAATTTCGGCAACCGGGGCATCGAAGTCGGAATGCCGCGAAACTCACCGAGTCAAAGCGTTTCGCCGTTTGCGGAAGAAGTCTGATGTAGAACAAGTAGCAGAAGCATACATGCTCAAGAGGGATCACCCGAAATTCAAAGGCAACTGAATTTCGGCAACCGGGGCATCGAAGTCGGAATGCCGCGAAACTCACCGAGTCAAAGCGTTTCGCCGTTTGCGGAAGAAAGTCTGATGTAGAACAAGTAGCAGAAGCATACATGCTCAAGAGGGATCACCCGAAATTCAAAGGCAACTGAATTTCGGCAACCGGGGCATCGAAGTCGGAATGCCGCGAAACTCACCGAGTCAAAGCGTTTCGCCGTTTGCGGAAGAAAGTCTGATGTAGAACAAGTAGCAGAAGCATACATGCTCAAGAGGGATCACCCGAAATTCAAAGGCAACTGAATTTCGGCAACCGGGGCATCGAAGTCGGAATGCCGCGAAACTCACCGAGTCAAAGCGTTTCGCCGTTTGCGGAAGAAGTCTGATGTAGAACAAGTAGCAGAAGCATACATGCTCAAGAGGGATCACCCGAAATTCAAAGGCAACTGAATTTCGGCAACCGGGGCATCGAAGTCGGAATGCCGCGAAACTCACCGAGTCAAAGCGTTTCGCCGTTTGCGGAAGAAAGTCTGATGTAGAACAAGTAGCAGAAGCATACATGCTCAAGAGGGATCACCCGAAATTCAAAGGCAACTGAATTTCGGCAACCGGGGCATCGAAGTCGGAATGCCGCGAAACTCACCGAGTCAAAGCGTTTCGCCGTTTGCGGAAGAAAGTCTGATGTAGAACAAGTAGCAGAAGCATACATGCTCAAGAGGGATCACCCGAAATTCAAAGGCAACTGAATTTCGGCAACCGGGGCATCGAAGTCGGAATGCCGCGAAACTCACCGAGTCAAAGCGTTTCGCCGTTTGCGGAAGAAGTCTGATGTAGAACAAGTAGCAGAAGCATACATGCTCAAGAGGGATCACCCGAAATTCAAAGGCAACTGAATTTCGGCAACCGGGGCATCGAAGTCGGAATGCCGCGAAACTCACCGAGTCAAAGCGTTTCGCCGTTTGCGGAAGAAAGTCTGATGTAGAACAAGTAGCAGAAGCATACATGCTCAAGAGGGATCACCCGAAATTCAAAGGCAACTGAATTTCGGCAACCGGGGCATCGAAGTCGGAATGCCGCGAAACTCACCGAGTCAAAGCGTTTCGCCGTTTGCGGAAGAAAGTCTGATGTAGAACAAGTAGCAGAAGCATACATGCTCAAGAGGGATCACCCGAAATTCAAAGGCAACTGAATTTCGGCAACCGGGGCATCGAAGTCGGAATGCCGCGAAACTCACCGAGTCAAAGCGTTTCGCCGTTTGCGGAAGAAAGTCTGATGTAGAACAAGTAGCAGAAGCATACATGCTCAAGAGGGATCACCCGAAATTCAAAGGCAACTGAATTTCGGCAACCGGGGCATCGAAGTCGGAATGCCGCGAAACTCACCGAGTCAAAGCGTTTCGCCGTTTGCGGAAGAAAGTCTGATGTAGAACAAGTAGCAGAAGCATACATGCTCAAGAGGGATCACCCGAAATTCAAAGGCAACTGAATTTCGGCAACCGGGGCATCGAAGTCGGAATGCCGCGAAACTCACCGAGTCAAAGCGTTTCGCCGTTTGCGGAAGAAGTCTGATGTAGAACAAGTAGCAGAAGCATACATGCTCAAGAGGGATCACCCGAAATTCAAAGGCAACTGAATTTCGGCAACCGGGGCATCGAAGTCGGAATGCCGCGAAACTCACCGAGTCAAAGCGTTTCGCCGTTTGCGGAAGAAAGTCTGATGTAGAACAAGTAGCAGAAGCATACATGCTCAAGAGGGATCACCCGAAATTCAAAGGCAACTGAATTTCGGCAACCGGGGCATCGAAGTCGGAATGCCGCGAAACTCACCGAGTCAAAGCGTTTCGCCGTTTGCGGAAGAAAGTCTGATGTAGAACAAGTAGCAGAAGCATACATGCTCAAGAGGGATCACCCGAAATTCAAAGGCAACTGAATTTCGGCAACCGGGGCATCGAAGTCGGAATGCCGCGAAACTCACCGAGTCAAAGCGTTTCGCCGTTTGCGGAAGAAAGTCTGATGTAGAACAAGTAGCAGAAGCATACATGCTCAAGAGGGATCACCCGAAATTCAAAGGCAACTGAATTTCGGCAACCGGGGCATCGAAGTCGGAATGCCGCGAAACTCACCGAGTCAAAGCGTTTCGCCGTTTGCGGAAGAAAGTCTGATGTAGAACAAGTAGCAGAAGCATACATGCTCAAGAGGGATCACCCGAAATTCAAAGGCAACTGAATTTCGGCAACCGGGGCATCGAAGTCGGAATGCCGCGAAACTCACCGAGTCAAAGCGTTTCGCCGTTTGCGGAAGAAAGTCTGATGTAGAACAAGTAGCAGAAGCATACATGCTCAAGAGGGATCACCCGAAATTCAAAGGCAACTGAATTTCGGCAACCGGGGCATCGAAGTCGGAATGCCGCGAAACTCACCGAGTCAAAGCGTTTCGCCGTTTGCGGAAGAAGTCTGATGTAGAACAAGTAGCAGAAGCATACATGCTCAAGAGGGATCACCCGAAATTCAAAGGCAACTGAATTTCGGCAACCGGGCATCGAAGTCGGAATGCCGCGAAACTCACCGAGTCAAAGCGTTTCGCCGTTTGCGGAAGAAAGTCTGATGTAGAACAAGTAGCAGAAGCATACATGCTCAAGAGGGATCACCCGAAATTCAAAGGCAACTGAATTTCGGCAACCGGGGCATCGAAGTCGGAATGCCGCGAAACTCACCGAGTCAAAGCGTTTCGCCGTTTGCGGAAGAAAGTCTGATGTAGAACAAGTAGCAGAAGCATACATGCTCAAGAGGGATCACCCGAAATTCAAAGGCAACTGAATTTCGGCAACCGGGGCATCGAAGTCGGAATGCCGCGAAACTCACCGAGTCAAAGCGTTTCGCCGTTTGCGGAAGAAGTCTGATGTAGAACAAGTAGCAGAAGCATACATGCTCAAGAGGGATCACCCGAAATTCAAAGGCAACTGAATTTCGGCAACCGGGGCATCGAAGTCGGAATGCCGCGAAACTCACCGAGTCAAAGCGTTTCGCCGTTTGCGGAAGAAAGTCTGATGTAGAACAAGTAGCAGAAGCATACATGCTCAAGAGGGATCACCCGAAATTCAAAGGCAACTGAATTTCGGCAACCGGGGCATCGAAGTCGGAATGCCGCGAAACTCACCGAGTCAAAGCGTTTCGCCGTTTGCGGAAGAAGTCTGATGTAGAACAAGTAGCAGAAGCATACATGCTCAAGAGGGATCACCCGAAATTCAAAGGCAACTGAATTTCGGCAACCGGGGCATCGAAGTCGGAATGCCGCGAAACTCACCGAGTCAAAGCGTTTCGCCGTTTGCGGAAGAAGTCTGATGTAGAACAAGTAGCAGAAGCATACATGCTCAAGAGGGATCACCCGAAATTCAAAGGCAACTGAATTTCGGCAACCGGGGCATCGAAGTCGGAATGCCGCGAAACTCACCGAGTCAAAGCGTTTCGCCGTTTGCGGAAGAAAGTCTGATGTAGAACAAGTAGCAGAAGCATACATGCTCAAGAGGGATCACCCGAAATTCAAAGGCAACTGAATTTCGGCAACCGGGGCATCGAAGTCGGAATGCCGCGAAACTCACCGAGTCAAAGCGTTTCGCCGTTTGCGGAAGAAAGTCTGATGTAGAACAAGTAGCAGAAGCATACATGCTCAAGAGGGATCACCCGAAATTCAAAGGCAACTGAATTTCGGCAACCGGGGCATCGAAGTCGGAATGCCGCGAAACTCACCGAGTCAAAGCGTTTCGCCGTTTGCGGAAGAAAGTCTGATGTAGAACAAGTAGCAGAAGCATACATGCTCAAGAGGGATCACCCGAAATTCAAAGGCAACTGAATTTCGGCAACCGGGGCATCGAAGTCGGAATGCCGCGAAACTCACCGAGTCAAAGCGTTTCGCCGTTTGCGGAAGAAGTCTGATGTAGAACAAGTAGCAGAAGCATACATGCTCAAGAGGGATCACCCGAAATTCAAAGGCAACTGAATTTCGGCAACCGGGGCATCGAAGTCGGAATGCCGCGAAACTCACCGAGTCAAAGCGTTTCGCCGTTTGCGGAAGAGAAGTCTGATGTAGAACAAGTAGCAGAAGCATACATGCTCAAGAGGGATCACCCGAAATTCAAAGGCAACTGAATTTCGGCAACCGGGGCATCGAAGTCGGAATGCCGCGAAACTCACCGAGTCAAAGCGTTTCGCCGTTTGCGGAAGAAAGTCTGATGTAGAACAAGTAGCAGAAGCATACATGCTCAAGAGGGATCACCCGAAATTCAAAGGCAACTGAATTTCGGCAACCGGGGCATCGAAGTCGGAATGCCGCGAAACTCACCGAGTCAAAGCGTTTCGCCGTTTGCGGAAGAAGTCTGATGTAGAACAAGTAGCAGAAGCATACATGCTCAAGAGGGATCACCCGAAATTCAAAGGCAACTGAATTTCGGCAACCGGGGCATCGAAGTCGGAATGCCGCGAAACTCACCGAGTCAAAGCGTTTCGCCGTTTGCGGAAGAAGTCTGATGTAGAACAAGTAGCAGAAGCATACATGCTCAAGAGGGATCACCCGAAATTCAAAGGCAACTGAATTTCGGCAACCGGGGCATCGAAGTCGGAATGCCGCGAAACTCACCGAGTCAAAGCGTTTCGCCGTTTGCGGAAGAAAGTCTGATGTAGAACAAGTAGCAGAAGCATACATGCTCAAGAGGGATCACCCGAAATTCAAAGGCAACTGAATTTCGGCAACCGGGGCATCGAAGTCGGAATGCCGCGAAACTCACCGAGTCAAAGCGTTTCGCCGTTTGCGGAAGAAAGTCTGATGTAGAACAAGTAGCAGAAGCATACATGCTCAAGAGGGATCACCCGAAATTCAAAGGCAACTGAATTTCGGCAACGGGGCATCGAAGTCGGAATGCCGCGAAACTCACCGAGTCAAAGCGTTTCGCCGTTTGCGGAAGAAAGTCTGATGTAGAACAAGTAGCAGAAGCATACATGCTCAAGAGGGATCACCCGAAATTCAAAGGCAACTGAATTTCGGCAACCGGGGCATCGAAGTCGGAATGCCGCGAAACTCACCGAGTCAAAGCGTTTCGCCGTTTGCGGAAGAAAGTCTGATGTAGAACAAGTAGCAGAAGCATACATGCTCAAGAGGGATCACCCGAAATTCAAAGGCAACTGAATTTCGGCAACCGGGGCATCGAAGTCGGAATGCCGCGAAACTCACCGAGTCAAAGCGTTTCGCCGTTTGCGGAAGAAAGTCTGATGTAGAACAAGTAGCAGAAGCATACATGCTCAAGAGGGATCACCCGAAATTCAAAGGCAACTGAATTTCGGCAACCGGGGCATCGAAGTCGGAATGCCGCGAAACTCACCGAGTCAAAGCGTTTCGCCGTTTGCGGAAGAAAGTCTGATGTAGAACAAGTAGCAGAAGCATACATGCTCAAGAGGGATCACCCGAAATTCAAAGGCAACTGAATTTCGGCAACCGGGGCATCGAAGTCGGAATGCCGCGAAACTCACCGAGTCAAAGCGTTTCGCCGTTTGCGGAAGAAAGTCTGATGTAGAACAAGTAGCAGAAGCATACATGCTCAAGAGGGATCACCCGAAATTCAAAGGCAACTGAATTTCGGCAACCGGGGCATCGAAGTCGGAATGCCGCGAAACTCACCGAGTCAAAGCGTTTCGCCGTTTGCGGAAGAAGTCTGATGTAGAACAAGTAGCAGAAGCATACATGCTCAAGAGGGATCACCCGAAATTCAAAGGCAACTGAATTTCGGCAACCGGGGCATCGAAGTCGGAATGCCGCGAAACTCACCGAGTCAAAGCGTTTCGCCGTTTGCGGAAGAAGTCTGATGTAGAACAAGTAGCAGAAGCATACATGCTCAAGAGGGATCACCCGAAATTCAAAGGCAACTGAATTTCGGCAACCGGGGCATCGAAGTCGGAATGCCGCGAAACTCACCGAGTCAAAGCGTTTCGCCGTTTGCGGAAGAAAGTCTGATGTAGAACAAGTAGCAGAAGCATACATGCTCAAGAGGGATCACCCGAAATTCAAAGGCAACTGAATTTCGGCAACCGGGGCATCGAAGTCGGAATGCCGCGAAACTCACCGAGTCAAAGCGTTTCGCCGTTTGCGGAAGAAAGTCTGATGTAGAACAAGTAGCAGAAGCATACATGCTCAAGAGGGATCACCCGAAATTCAAAGGCAACTGAATTTCGGCAACCGGGGCATCGAAGTCGGAATGCCGCGAAACTCACCGAGTCAAAGCGTTTCGCCGTTTGCGGAAGAAAGTCTGATGTAGAACAAGTAGCAGAAGCATACATGCTCAAGAGGGATCACCCGAAATTCAAAGGCAACTGAATTTCGGCAACCGGGGCATCGAAGTCGGAATGCCGCGAAACTCACCGAGTCAAAGCGTTTCGCCGTTTGCGGAAGAAGTCTGATGTAGAACAAGTAGCAGAAGCATACATGCTCAAGAGGGATCACCCGAAATTCAAAGGCAACTGAATTTCGGCAACCGGGGCATCGAAGTCGGAATGCCGCGAAACTCACCGAGTCAAAGCGTTTCGCCGTTTGCGGAAGAAAGTCTGATGTAGAACAAGTAGCAGAAGCATACATGCTCAAGAGGGATCACCCGAAATTCAAAGGCAACTGAATTTCGGCAACCGGGGCATCGAAGTCGGAATGCCGCGAAACTCACCGAGTCAAAGCGTTTCGCCGTTTGCGGAAGAAAGTCTGATGTAGAACAAGTAGCAGAAGCATACATGCTCAAGAGGGATCACCCGAAATTCAAAGGCAACTGAATTTCGGCAACCGGGGCATCGAAGTCGGAATGCCGCGAAACTCACCGAGTCAAAGCGTTTCGCCGTTTGCGGAAGAAGTCTGATGTAGAACAAGTAGCAGAAGCATACATGCTCAAGAGGGATCACCCGAAATTCAAAGGCAACTGAATTTCGGCAACCGGGGCATCGAAGTCGGAATGCCGCGAAACTCACCGAGTCAAAGCGTTTCGCCGTTTGCGGAAGAAAGTCTGATGTAGAACAAGTAGCAGAAGCATACATGCTCAAGAGGGATCACCCGAAATTCAAAGGCAACTGAATTTCGGCAACCGGGGCATCGAAGTCGGAATGCCGCGAAACTCACCGAGTCAAAGCGTTTCGCCGTTTGCGGAAGAAAGTCTGATGTAGAACAAGTAGCAGAAGCATACATGCTCAAGAGGGATCACCCGAAATTCAAAGGCAACTGAATTTCGGCAACCGGGGCATCGAAGTCGGAATGCCGCGAAACTCACCGAGTCAAAGCGTTTCGCCGTTTGCGGAAGAAAGTCTGATGTAGAACAAGTAGCAGAAGCATACATGCTCAAGAGGGATCACCCGAAATTCAAAGGCAACTGAATTTCGGCAACCGGGGCATCGAAGTCGGAATGCCGCGAAACTCACCGAGTCAAAGCGTTTCGCCGTTTGCGGAAGAAAGTCTGATGTAGAACAAGTAGCAGAAGCATACATGCTCAAGAGGGATCACCCGAAATTCAAAGGCAACTGAATTTCGGCAACCGGGGCATCGAAGTCGGAATGCCGCGAAACTCACCGAGTCAAAGCGTTTCGCCGTTTGCGGAAGAAAGTCTGATGTAGAACAAGTAGCAGAAGCATACATGCTCAAGAGGGATCACCCGAAATTCAAAGGCAACTGAATTTCGGCAACCGGGGCATCGAAGTCGGAATGCCGCGAAACTCACCGAGTCAAAGCGTTTCGCCGTTTGCGGAAGAAGTCTGATGTAGAACAAGTAGCAGAAGCATACATGCTCAAGAGGGATCACCCGAAATTCAAAGGCAACTGAATTTCGGCAACCGGGGCATCGAAGTCGGAATGCCGCGAAACTCACCGAGTCAAAGCGTTTCGCCGTTTGCGGAAGAAAGTCTGATGTAGAACAAGTAGCAGAAGCATACATGCTCAAGAGGGATCACCCGAAATTCAAAGGCAACTGAATTTCGGCAACCGGGGCATCGAAGTCGGAATGCCGCGAAACTCACCGAGTCAAAGCGTTTCGCCGTTTGCGGAAGAAGTCTGATGTAGAACAAGTAGCAGAAGCATACATGCTCAAGAGGGATCACCCGAAATTCAAAGGCAACTGAATTTCGGCAACCGGGGCATCGAAGTCGGAATGCCGCGAAACTCACCGAGTCAAAGCGTTTCGCCGTTTGCGGAAGAAAGTCTGATGTAGAACAAGTAGCAGAAGCATACATGCTCAAGAGGGATCACCCGAAATTCAAAGGCAACTGAATTTCGGCAACCGGGGCATCGAAGTCGGAATGCCGCGAAACTCACCGAGTCAAAGCGTTTCGCCGTTTGCGGAAGAAGTCTGATGTAGAACAAGTAGCAGAAGCATACATGCTCAAGAGGGATCACCCGAAATTCAAAGGCAACTGAATTTCGGCAACCGGGGCATCGAAGTCGGAATGCCGCGAAACTCACCGAGTCAAAGCGTTTCGCCGTTTGCGGAAGAAAGTCTGATGTAGAACAAGTAGCAGAAGCATACATGCTCAAGAGGGATCACCCGAAATTCAAAGGCAACTGAATTTCGGCAACCGGGGCATCGAAGTCGGAATGCCGCGAAACTCACCGAGTCAAAGCGTTTCGCCGTTTGCGGAAGAAGTCTGATGTAGAACAAGTAGCAGAAGCATACATGCTCAAGAGGGATCACCCGAAATTCAAAGGCAACTGAATTTCGGCAACCGGGGCATCGAAGTCGGAATGCCGCGAAACTCACCGAGTCAAAGCGTTTCGCCGTTTGCGGAAGAAGTCTGATGTAGAACAAGTAGCAGAAGCATACATGCTCAAGAGGGATCACCCGAAATTCAAAGGCAACTGAATTTCGGCAACCGGGGCATCGAAGTCGGAATGCCGCGAAACTCACCGAGTCAAAGCGTTTCGCCGTTTGCGGAAGAAAGTCTGATGTAGAACAAGTAGCAGAAGCATACATGCTCAAGAGGGATCACCCGAAATTCAAAGGCAACTGAATTTCGGCAACCGGGGCATCGAAGTCGGAATGCCGCGAAACTCACCGAGTCAAAGCGTTTCGCCGTTTGCGGAAGAAGTCTGATGTAGAACAAGTAGCAGAAGCATACATGCTCAAGAGGGATCACCCGAAATTCAAAGGCAACTGAATTTCGGCAACCGGGGCATCGAAGTCGGAATGCCGCGAAACTCACCGAGTCAAAGCGTTTCGCCGTTTGCGGAAGAAAGTCTGATGTAGAACAAGTAGCAGAAGCATACATGCTCAAGAGGGATCACCCGAAATTCAAAGGCAACTGAATTTCGGCAACCGGGGCATCGAAGTCGGAATGCCGCGAAACTCACCGAGTCAAAGCGTTTCGCCGTTTGCGGAAGAAAGTCTGATGTAGAACAAGTAGCAGAAGCATACATGCTCAAGAGGGATCACCCGAAATTCAAAGGCAACTGAATTTCGGCAACCGGGGCATCGAAGTCGGAATGCCGCGAAACTCACCGAGTCAAAGCGTTTCGCCGTTTGCGGAAGAAAGTCTGATGTAGAACAAGTAGCAGAAGCATACATGCTCAAGAGGGATCACCCGAAATTCAAAGGCAACTGAATTTCGGCAACCGGGGCATCGAAGTCGGAATGCCGCGAAACTCACCGAGTCAAAGCGTTTCGCCGTTTGCGGAAGAAGTCTGATGTAGAACAAGTAGCAGAAGCATACATGCTCAAGAGGGATCACCCGAAATTCAAAGGCAACTGAATTTCGGCAACGGGGCATCGAAGTCGGAATGCCGCGAAACTCACCGAGTCAAAGCGTTTCGCCGTTTGCGGAAGAAAGTCTGATGTAGAACAAGTAGCAGAAGCATACATGCTCAAGAGGGATCACCCGAAATTCAAAGGCAACTGAATTTCGGCAACCGGGGCATCGAAGTCGGAATGCCGCGAAACTCACCGAGTCAAAGCGTTTCGCCGTTTGCGGAAGAAAGTCTGATGTAGAACAAGTAGCAGAAGCATACATGCTCAAGAGGGATCACCCGAAATTCAAAGGCAACTGAATTTCGGCAACCGGGGCATCGAAGTCGGAATGCCGCGAAACTCACCGAGTCAAAGCGTTTCGCCGTTTGCGGAAGAAGTCTGATGTAGAACAAGTAGCAGAAGCATACATGCTCAAGAGGGATCACCCGAAATTCAAAGGCAACTGAATTTCGGCAACCGGGGCATCGAAGTCGGAATGCCGCGAAACTCACCGAGTCAAAGCGTTTCGCCGTTTGCGGAAGAAAGTCTGATGTAGAACAAGTAGCAGAAGCATACATGCTCAAGAGGGATCACCCGAAATTCAAAGGCAACTGAATTTCGGCAACCGGGGCATCGAAGTCGGAATGCCGCGAAACTCACCGAGTCAAAGCGTTTCGCCGTTTGCGGAAGAAAGTCTGATGTAGAACAAGTAGCAGAAGCATACATGCTCAAGAGGGATCACCCGAAATTCAAAGGCAACTGAATTTCGGCAACCGGGGCATCGAAGTCGGAATGCCGCGAAACTCACCGAGTCAAAGCGTTTCGCCGTTTGCGGAAGAAGTCTGATGTAGAACAAGTAGCAGAAGCATACATGCTCAAGAGGGATCACCCGAAATTCAAAGGCAACTGAATTTCGGCAACCGGGGCATCGAAGTCGGAATGCCGCGAAACTCACCGAGTCAAAGCGTTTCGCCGTTTGCGGAAGAAAGTCTGATGTAGAACAAGTAGCAGAAGCATACATGCTCAAGAGGGATCACCCGAAATTCAAAGGCAACTGAATTTCGGCAACCGGGGCATCGAAGTCGGAATGCCGCGAAACTCACCGAGTCAAAGCGTTTCGCCGTTTGCGGAAGAGAAGTCTGATGTAGAACAAGTAGCAGAAGCATACATGCTCAAGAGGGATCACCCGAAATATCAAATGCAACTCAATTACCGCGAACGTGGTCATTCGATGTCGGAATGCTGCGAAACTGACAGAGTCAAAGCGTTTGGCCGTTTGCGGAAGAAGGTCTGATGTAGGACCAAGTAGCGGGAAGCATACATGCTCAAGAGGTTATCACGCCAAATTCAAAGGCAACTGAATTTCGGCAACACACAGGGCATCGAACGTCGGTAAATGCCGCGAAACTCACCGAGTTAAAGCGTTATTCGACTCTCTCTTCCTTTTTCTTTCTTTCTTTCTTCTATCTTCCGTTGGAGGAAGAAGGATGATGTAGAACAAGTAGCGGAAAGCATACATGCTCAAGAGGGATCCCACTAAATTCAAAAAAGGCAACTGAATTTCGGCAAGCGGAGGAAGAGACGACGGAATGCCGCGAAACTCACCGAGTCAAAGCGTTTACGCCGTTTGCTGGAAGAACTCTTGAGGTAGAACAAGTAGCTGGAAAGACATACAATGCTCAAGAGGGATCACACCCGAAAATGTCTCAAAGGCCACTGAATTATTGCAACCTGGGCAGAAATGGAAAAAAGTCAGAGAAGTCCGGAATAGCCTGAAACTCAACCGAGTCAAAGCGTTTCGCCGTTTGCGGAAGTTGTCTGCATGTAGAACATCTAGGGGAAGCAATACATGCTCTAAGAGGGATACACAACCAAAATTCAAGAGGCAACTGAATTTACGACAACCCGTTGGCATCGAAGTCGGAATGCCGCGAAACTCAACCGAATCAAAGATTTCGCCGTTTGCGGAAGGAAGTCTGATGTAGAACAAGTAGTAGAAGCATACAGGCTCAAGAGGGATCACCCGAAATTGAAAGGCAACTGAATTTCGGCAAACAGGGCAACGAAGTCGGAATGCCGCTAAACTCACCGAGTCAAAGCGTTTAGCATTTTGCGAACGAAGTCTGAAGTAGAACAAGTAGCAGAAGAATACAAGCTCAAGAGGGATCACCCGAAATTCAACGGCAACTGAATTTCGGAAAACGGGGCATCGAAGTCGGAATGCCGCGAAACTCACCGAGTCAAAGCGATGCGCCGTTTACTGAAGAAAGTCTTATGTAGAACAAGTAGTTGAAGCATACAGGCTCAAGAGGGATCACCCGAAATTCAAAGGCAACTGAATTTTGGCAACCGGGGCATCGAAGCCGGAATGCCGCGAAACTGATCGAGTCAAAGTGTTTCGCCCTTTGCGGAAGTTGTATGATGTAGAACAAGTAGCAAAGCATACATGCTCAAGAGGATCACCCGAAATTCAAAGGCAACTGAATTTCGGCAACCGGGTCATCGACGTCGGAATGCCGCGAAACTCACCGAGTCAAAGCGTTTCGCCGTTTGCGGAAGAACTCTGATGTAGAACAAGTAGCAGAAGCATACATGCTCAAGAGGGATCACCCGAAATTCAAAGGCAACTGAATTAAAGCAACCGGGGCATCGAAGTCGGAATGCCGCGAACTCACCGAGTCAAAGCGTTTCGCCGTTTGCGGAAGAAAGTCTGATGTAGAACAAGTAGCGGAAGCATACATGCTCAAGAGGGATCACCTGAAATTCAAAGGCAACTGAATTTGGGCAACCGGGGCATCGAAGTCGGAAATGCCGCGAAACTCATCGAGTCAAAGCGTTTCGCCGTATGCGGAAGAAATCTGATGTAGAACAAGTAGCAGAAGCATACATGCTCAAGAGGGATCACCCGAAATTCAAAGGCAACTGAATTTCGGCAACCGGGGCATCGAAGTCGGAATGCCGCGAAACTCACCGAGTTAAAGCGTTTCGCCGTTTGCGAAAGAAAGTCTGATGTAGAACAAGTAGCAGAAGCAGACATGCTCAAGAGGGATCACCTGAAATTCAAAGGCAACTGAATTACGGCAACCGGGGCATCAAAGTCAGAATGCCGCGAAACTCACCGAGTCAAAACGTTTCGCCGTTTGCGGAAGAAAGTCTGATGTAGAACAAGTAGCGGAAGCATACATGCTCAAGAGGGATCACCCGAAATTCAAAGGCAACTGAATTTCGGCAACCGGGGCATCGAAGTCGGAATGCCGCGAAACTCACCGAGTCAAAGCGTTTCGCCGTTTGCGGAAGAAAGTCTGATGTAGAACAAGTAGCAGAAGCATACATGCTCAACAGGGATCACCCGAAATTCAAAGGCAACTGAATTTCGGCAACCGGGCATCGAAGTCGGAATGCCGCGAAACTCACCGAGTCAAAGCGTTTCGCCGTTTGCGGAAGAAAGTCTGATGTAGAACAAGTAGCAGAAGCATACATGCTCAAGAGGGATCACCCGAAATTCAATGGCAACTGAATTTCGGCAACCGGGGCATCGAAGTCGGAATGCCGCGAAACTCACCGAGTCCAAAGCGTTTCGCCGTTTTGCGGAAGAAAGTCTGATGTTAGAACAAGTAGCAGAAGCATACATGCTCAAGAGGGATCACCCGAAATTCAAAGGCAACTGAATTTCGACAACCGGGGCATCGAAGTCGGAATGCCGCGAAACATCACCGAGTCAAAGCGTTTCGCCGTTTGCGGAAGAAGTCTGATGTAGAACAAGTAGCAGAAGCATACATGCTCAAGAGGGATCACCCGAAATTCAAAGGCAACTGAATATCGGCAACCCGGGGCATCGAAGTCGGAATGCCGCGAAACTCACCGAGTCAAAGCGTTTCGCCGTTTGCGGAAGAATTCTGATGTAGAACAAGTAGCAGAAGCATACATGCTCAAGAGGGATCACCCGAAATTCAAAGGCAACTGAATTTCGGCAACCGGGGCATCGAAGTCGGAATGCCGCGAAACTCACCGAGTCAAAGCGTTTCGCCGTTTGCGGAAGAAGTCTGATGTAGAACAAGTAGCAGAAGCATACATGCTCAAGAGGGATCACCCGAAATTCAAAGGCAACTGAATTTCGGCAACCGGGGCATCGAAGTCGGAATGCCGCGAAAACTCACCGAGTCAAAGCGTTTCGCCGTTTGCGGAAGAAGTCTGATGTAGAACAAGTAGCAGAAGCATACATGCTCAAGAGGGATCACCCGAAATTCAAAGGCAACTGAATTTCGGCAACCGGGGCATCGAAGTCGGAATGCCGCGAAACTCACCGAGTCAAAGCGTTTCGCTGTTTGCGGAAGAGAAGTCTGAAGTAGAACAAGTATCAGAAGCATACATGCTCAAGAGGGATCACCTCGAAATTCAAAGGCAACTGAATTTCGGCAACCGGGGCATCGAAGTCGGAATGCCGCGAAACTCACCGAGTCAAAGCGTTTCGCCGTTTGCGGAAGAAAGTCTGATGTAGAACAAGTAGCAAAAGCATACATGCTCAAGAGGGATCCACCCGAAATTCAAAGGCAACTGAATTTCGGCAACCTGGGCATCGAAGTCGGAATGCCGCGAAACTCACCGAGTCAAAAGCGTTTCGCCGTTTGCGGAAGTTGTCTGATGTAGAACAAGTAGCAGAAGCATACATGCCTCAAGAGGGATCACCCGAAATTCAAAGGCCACTGAATATCGGCAACCGGAGGCATCGAAGTCGGAATGCCGCGAAACTCACCGAGTCAAAGCGTTTCGCCGTTTGCGGAAGAAAGTCTGATGTAGAACAAGTACAGAACATACATGCTCAAGAGGGATCACACCGAAATTCAAAGAGCAACTGAATTTCGGCAACACGGGCATCGAAGTCGGAATGCCGCGAAACTCACCGAGTCAAAGCGTTTCGCCGTTTGCGGAAGAAAGTGTGATGTAGAACAAGTAGCAGAAGCATACATGCTCAAGAGGGATCACCCGAAATTCAAAGGCAACTGAATTTCGGCAACCGGGGCATCGAAGGTCGGAATGCCGCGAAACTCACCGAGTCAAAGCGTTTCGCCGTTTGCGGAAGAAGTGTGATGTAGAACAAGTAGCAGAAGCATACATGCTCAAGAAGGATCACCCGAAATTCAAAGGCAACTGAATTTCGCAACCGGGGCATCGAAGTCGGAATGCCGCGAAACTCACCGAGTCAAAGCGTTTCGCCGTTTGCGGAAGAAGTTTGATGTAAGAACAAGTAAGCAGAAGCATACATGCTCAAGAGGGATCACCCGAAATTCAAAGGCAAACTGAATTGGGGCAACCGGGGCATCGTAAGTCGGAATGCCGCGAAACTCACCGAGTCAAAGCGTTTCGCCGTTTGCGGAAGAAATCTGATGTAGAACAAGTAGCAAAGCATACATGCTCCAAGAGGGATCTCGCCGAAATTCAAAGGCAACTGAATTTCGGCAACCGGGGCATCGAAGTCGGAATGCCGCGAAACTCAACCGAGTCAAAGACGTTTCGCCGTTTGCGGAAGAAGTCTGATGTAGAACAAGTAGCAGAAGCATACATGCCTCAAGAGGGATCACACGAAATTCAAAGGCAACTGAATTTCGGCAACGGGGCATCGAAGTCGGAATGCCGCGAAACTCACCGAGTCAAAGCGTTTCGTCCGTTTGCGGAAAAGCAGAAGCATACATGCTCAAGAGGGATCACCCGAAATTCAAAGGCAACTGAATTTCGGCAACCTGGGCATCGAAGTCGGAATGCCGCGAAACTCACCGAGTCAAAGCGTTTCGCCGTTTGAGGAAGAAGGCTGATGTAGAACAAGTAGCAGAGAGCATACATGCAGCTCAGAGAGGGATCACCCGAAATTCAAAGAGCAACTGAATTTCGGCAACCGGGGCATCGAAGTCGGAATGCCGCGAAACTCACCGAGTCAAAGCGTTTCGCGATTTGCGGAAGAAAGTCTGATGTAGAACAAGTAGTGAAGCATACCTGCTCAAGAGGGATCACCCGAAATTCAAAGGCAACTGAATTTCGGCAACCGGGCAATCGAAGTCGGAATGCTATGAAACTCACCGAGTCAAAGCGTTTCGCCGTTTGCGGAAGGAAGTGTGATGTAGAACAAGTAGCCGAAGCATACATGCTCAAGAGGGATCACCCGAAATTCAAAGGCAACAGAATTTTGGGAACTGGGCATCGAAGTCGGAATGCCGCGAAAGTCAGCGAGTGAAAGCGTTTCGCCGTTTGTGGAAGAAAGTCTGATGTAGAACAAGTCGCAGAAGCATACATGCTCAAGAGGGATCACCCGAAATTTCAAAAGCAACTGAATTGCGGCAAACGGGGCATCGAAGTCGGAATGCCGCTAAACTCACCGAGTCAAAGCGTTTCGCCGTTTGCGGAAGAAAGTCTGACTTAGAACAAGTCGCAGAAGCATACATGCTCAAGAGGGATCACCCGAAATTCAAAGGCAACTGAATTTCGGCAACCGGGGCATCGAAGTCGGAATGCCGCGAAACTCACCGAGTCAAAGCGTTTCGCTGTTTGCGGAGAAGTCTGATGTAGAACAAGTAGCAGAAGCATACATGCTCAAGAGGATCACCCGAAATTCAAAGGCAACTGAATTTCGGCAACCGGGGCATCAAAGTCGGAATGCCGGCGAAACTCACCGAGTCAAAGCGTTTCGCCGTTTGCGGAAGAATCTGATGTAGAACAAGTAGCAGAAGCATACATGCTCAAGAGGGATCACCCGAAATATCA
Organism: Populus alba x Populus x berolinensis; assembly: GCA_029228515.1. NCBI lineage: Eukaryota > Viridiplantae > Streptophyta > Magnoliopsida > Malpighiales > Salicaceae > Populus > Populus alba x Populus x berolinensis. The sequence goes on along the minus strand of CM055351.1, from coordinate 2,090,014 downwards.
AAGGCAACTGAATTTCGGCAGCGGGGCATCGAATTCGGAATGCCGCGAAACTCACCGAGTCAAAGCGTTTCGCCTTTGCGGAAGGAAGTGTGATGATAGAACAAGTAGCAGAAGCATACATGCTCAAGAGGGATCACCCGAAATTCAAAGGCAAGAGAATTTCGGAAACCGGGGCATGGAAGTCGGATTGCCGCGAAACTCACCGAGTCAAAGCGTTTCGCCGTTTGCGGAAGAAAGTCCGATGTAGAACAAGTAGCAGAAGCATACATGCTCAAGAGGGATCACCCGCAATTCAAAGGCAACTGAATTTCGGCAACCAGGGCATTGAAGTCGGAATGCCGCGAAACTCACCGAGTCAAAGCGCTTCGCCATTTGCGGAAGAAAGTCCTATGTAGAACAAGTAGCAGAAGCATACATGCTCAAGAGGGATCACCCGAAATTCAAAGGCAAGAGAATTTCGGCAACCGGGGCATGGAAGGCGGAATGCTGCGAAACTCACTGAGTCAAAGCATTTCACAGTTTGCGGAAGAAAGTCTGATGTAGAACAAGTAGCAGAAGTATACAAGCTCAAGAGGGATCACCCGAAAATCAAAGGCAACTGAATTTCGGCACCCGGGGCATCGAAGTCGGATTGCCGCGAAACTCACGGAGTCAAAGCTTTTCGCCGTTTGCCGAAGAAAGTATGATGTAGAACAAGTAGCAGAAGCATACATGCTCAAGAGGGATCACCCGAAATTCAAAGGAACCTGAATTTCGGCAACCGGGGCACCGAAGTCGGAGGGCCGCGAAACTCACAGAGTCAAAGCGTTTCGCCGTTTGCGGAAGGAAGTCTGATGTAGAACAAGTAGCAGAAGCATACATGCTCAAGAGGGATCACCGAAATTCAAAGGCAACTGAATTTCGGCGACCGGGGCATCGAAGTCGGAATGCCGCGAAACTCACCGAGTCAAAGCGTTTCGCCGTTTGCGGAAGAAATTCTGATGTAGAACAAGTAGCAGAAGCATACATGCTCAAGAGGGATCACCCGAAATTCAAAGGCAAACTGAATTTCGGCAACCGGGGCATCGAAGTCGGAATGCCGCGAAACTCACCGAGTCAAAGCGTTTCCCGTTTGCGGGAGAAAGTCTGATGTAGAACAAGTAGCAGAAGCATACATGCTCAAGAGGATCACCCGAAATTCAAAGGCAACTGAAATTTCAGCAACCGGGGCATCGAAGTCGGAATGCCAGCGAAACTCACCGAGGTCAAAGCGATTTCGCTGTTTGCGGGAAGTAGTGTGATGTAGAACAAGTAGCAGAAGCATACATCGCTCAAGAGGGATCACCCGAAATTCAAAGGCAACTGAATTTCGGCAACCGGGGCATCGAAGTCGGAATGCCGCGAAACTCACCGAGTCAAAGCGTTTCGCCGTTTGCGGATGGATGTGTGATGTAGAACAAGTAGCAGAAGCATACATGCTCAAGAGGGATCACCCGAAATTCAAAGGCAACTGAATATCGGCAACCGGGGCATCGAAGTCGGAATCCGCGAAACTCACCGAGTCAAAGCGTTTCGCCTTTTGGGGAAGAAGTCTGATGTAGAACAAGTAGCAAGAAGCATACATGCTCAAGAGGGATCACCCGAAATTCAAAGGCAACTGAATTTCGGCAACCGTGGAATCGAAGTCGGAATAGCCGCGAAACTCACCGAGTCCAAAGCGTTTCGCCGTTTGGAAGGAAGTGTGATGGAGAACAAGTAGCAGAAGCATACATGCTCAAGAGGGATCACCCGAAATTCAAAGGCAACTGAATTTCGGCAACCGGGGCATCGAAGTCGGAATGCCGCGAAACTCACCGAGTCAAAGCGTTTCGCCGTTTGCGGAAGAAAGTTTGATGGAGAACAAGTAGCAGAAGCATACATGCTCAAGAGGGATCACCCGAAATTCAAAGGCAACTGAATTTCGGCAACCGGGGCATCGAAGTCGGAATGCCGCGAAACTCACCGAGTCAAAGCGTTTCGCAATTTGCGGAAGGAAGTCTGATGTAGAACAAGTAGCAGAAGCCATACATGCTCAAGAGGGATCACCCGAAATTCAAAGGCAACTGAATTTCGGACAACCGGGGCATCGAAGTCGGAATGTCGCGAAAACTCACCGAGTCAAAAGCGTTTCGCCGTTTGCGGAAGAAGTGGTATGTAGAACAAATAGCAGAAGCAAACATGCTCAAGAGGGATCACCCGAAATTCAAATGCAACTGAATTTCGGCAACCGGGCATCGAAGTCGGAATGGCGCGAAACTCACCGAGTCAAAGCGTTTCGCCGTTTGCGGAATGAAGTCTGATATAGAAACAAGTAGCAGAAGCATACATGCTCAAAGAGGGATCACCCGAAAATTCAAAGGCAACAGAATTTCGGCAACCGGGGCATCGAAGTCGGAATGCCGCGAAAACTCACCGAGTCAAAGCGTTTCGCCGTTTGGGGAAGAAGTCTGATGTAGAACAAGTAGCAGAAGCATACATGCTCAAGAGGGATGCACCCGAAATTCAAAGGCAACTGAATTTCGGCAAGCGGGACATCGAAGTCGGAATGCCGCGAAACTCACCGAGTCAAAGCGTTTCGCTTTTTTGCGGAAGAAAGTCCTGAAGTAGAACAAGTAGCAGAAGCATACATGCTCAAGAGGGATCACCCGAAATTCAAAGGCAACTGAATTTCGGCAACCGGAGGCATCGAAGTCGAAATGCCGCGAAAACTCACCGAGTCAAAGCGTTTCGACGTTTTGCGAAGCAAGTCTGCTGTAGAAAAGTAGCGGAAGCAAACATGCTCAAGAGGGATCATCCGAAATTCAAAGGCAACTGAATAATTCGGCAACCGGGACTAATCGAAGTCGGAATGCCGCGAATCTCACCGAGTCAAAGCGTTTCGCCGTTTGCGGAAGAACTATGAGCTAGAACAAGTAGCAGAAGCATACATGCTCAAGAGGGATCACCCGAAATTCAAAGACAACTGAATTTCGGCAACGGGACATCGAAGTCGGAATGCCGCGAAACTCACCGAGTCAAAACGTTTCGCGTTTGCGGAAGAAGAAGTATGATGTAGAACAAGTAGCGGAAGCATACATGCTCAAGAGGGATCACCCGAAATTCAAAGGCAACTGAATTTCGGCAACCGGGGAAATCAGAAGTCGGTATTGCCGCGAAACTCATCGAGGTCAAAGCGTTTCGCCGTTTGCGGAAAGAAGTCTGATGTAGAACAAGTAGCAACGCATACATGCTCAAGAGGGATCACCCGAAATTCAAAGCAATTGAATTTCGGCAACCAGGGCATCGAAGTCGGAATGTCCCGAAACTCACCGAGAGTCAAAGCGTTTCGCCGTTTGCGGAAGAAGTATGATGTAGAACAAGTAGCAGAAGCATACAGGCTCAAGGGGATCACCCGAAATTCAAAGGCAACTGAATTTCGGCAACCGGACCATCGAAGTCGGAATGCCTCGAAACTCACCGAGTCAAAGCGTTTCCCCGTTTGCGGAAGAATCTGATGTAGAACAAGTAGCACAAGCATACATGCTCAAGAGGGATCACCCGAAATTCAAAGGCAATTGAAGTTCTGGAGGCAACGGGGGGCATCGATTTGTCGGAATAGGCCGAGCGAAAACTCACCAGAGGTCAAGGGCGTATTCGCCGTTTGCGGGGAAAGAATGTCATGATGTAGATACAAGGTAGCAGACGCATACATGCTCAAGAGGGATCACCCAGAATATTCAATGGCAACTGAATTTCGGCAACCGGCATCGAAGTCGGAATGCCGCGAAAATCACGAGTCAAAGCGTTTCGCCGTTTGCGGAAGAAAGTGTGATGTAGAACAAGTTGCAGCAGCATACATATTCAAGAGAATCACCCGAAATTCAAAGGCAACTGAATTTCGGCAACCGGGGCATCGAAGTCGGAATGCCGCGAAACTCACCGAGTCAAAGCGTTTCGCGTTTGCGGAAGAAAGTATGATGTTAAGAACAAGTAGCAGAAGCATACATGTGAGATCGAAGAGGGATCACCCGAAATTCAAAGGGCAACTGACTCTTCGGCACCCGGGAACATCGAACTCGGAATGCCGCGAAACTCACCAGAATGTCAAAGCGTTTCGACGTTTTGTGGAAGGAAGCATGATGTCAGAAACAAGTAGCAGAAGCAATACTATGCTCAAGAGGGATCACCCAGAAATTCAAAGGCAGACTGAAATTTCGGCAACCGGCGGCATCGATCGTCGGAATGCCTCGAAACTCTCCGAGTCAAAGCATTTACGACGTTTGCGGGAACAGGGAAAATTTTGATGGATAACGAAGTTGCAGAAGCATACATGCTCAAGAGGGATCACCCGAATTTCAAAGGGCAACTGAATTTCGGCAAAACCGGAGGACATATCGAAGTCGGAATCCCGCGAAAACTCACCGAGTCAAAAGCGTTTCGCAGTTTGCGGAATAGAAGATGAAAATAGAAGTATGATGTAGAAACAAAGTAGCAGAAAGCATACAAGATCAAAGAGGGATCATCCCGAAATTCAAAGAATACTGAAAATTTTTCGGCAACCGGGGGCATCGAAGTCGGAATGCCGCGAAACTCACCGAGTCAAAGCCGTTTCGACGTTTACGGAAAGAAGAAAAGATGAAAAGTATGATGTAGAACAAGTTAGCAGAAGCATACATGCTCAAGAGGAATCACCCGAAATTCAAAAAACATGAATTTCGGCAACTGGGCATCGAGAGTCGGATTCCCCCGTAACTCTCCGAGTCGAAAGCGTTACGCCGTTTGCGGAAAGGAAGTGTGGTGTAGAACAAACAGAAGCATACATGCTCAAAAGGGATCACACCGAAATTCAAAAGGAAACTGAATTTCGGCAACCGGGAATCGAAGTTGGAATGGCGCTAAACTCACCGATTCAAAGCGTTTCGCTTTTGCATCGAAAGTCTGATGTACAACAAGTACAAGTAACATACATCCTCACAGGGATCACCCGAAATTCAAAGGCAACTGAATTTCGGGAACCGGGGCATCGAAGTCGGAATGCCCGAAAATCATCCAGTCAAAGCCGGACGCCCCATTGCGGAAGTAGTGTGGTGTAGAACAAGTAGCAGAAGCATACATGGCTCAAGAGGGATCACCCGAAATACAAAGGAAACTGAAATTCGGCAACCGGCATCGAAAGTCGGATTCCCGCGAAACTCATCCAGTCAAAGCGTACGCCGTTTGCGGAAGGAATGTGTGGTGTAGAACAAGTACCAGAAGCATACATGCTCAAGAGGGAGCACCCGAAATTCAAAGGAAACAGAATTTCGGCAACCGGGCATCGAATCGGAATTCGAATGCCGCGAAACTCATCCAGTCAAAGCGTTTCGCCCTTTGCGGAAGGAAGTGTGGTGTAGAACAAGTAGCCAGAAGCATATATGCTCAAGAGGGATCACCCGAAATTCAAAGGCAACTGAATTTCGGCAACCGGGGCATCGAAGTCGGAATGCCGCGAAACTCACCGAGTCAAAGCGTTTCCTGTTTGCGGAAGAAAGTCTGATGTAGAACAAGTAGCAGAAGCATACATGCTCAAGAGGGGATCACCGAAATTCAAAGGCAACTGAATTTCGGCAACCGGGCATCGAAGTCGGAATGCCGCGAAACTCACCGAGTCAAAGCGTTTCGCCGTTTGCGGAAGAAGTCTGATGTAGAACAAGTAGCAGAAGCATACATGCTCAGAGGGATCACCCGAAATTCAAAGGCAACTGAATTTCGGCAACCGGGGCATCGAAGTCGGAATGCCGCGAAACTCACCGAGTCAAAGCGTTTCGCTGTTTGCGGAAGAAAGTATGATGTAGAACAAGTAGCAGAAGCATACATGCTCAAGAGGGATCACCCGAAATTCAAAGGCAATAATTTCGGCAACCGGGCATCGAAGTCGGAATGCCGCGAAAACTCACCGAGTCAAAGCGTTTCGCCGTTTGCGGAAGAAAGTCTGATGTAGAACAAGTAGCAGCATCATGCTCAGAGGGATCACCCGAAATTCAAAGGCAACTGAATTTCGGCAACCGGGGCATCGAAGTCGGAATGCCGCGAAACAC
>CM055351.1:2056176-2083840 GCA_029228515.1 Populus alba x Populus x berolinensis | reverse complement strand
GGTGAGTTTCGCGGCATTCCGACTTCGATGCCCCGGTTGCCGAAATTCAGTTGCCTTTGAATTTCGGGTGATCCCTCTTGAGCATGTATGCTTCTGCTACTTGTTCTACATCAGACTTTCTTCCGCAAACGGCGAAACGCTTTGACTCGGTGAGTTTCGCGGCATTCCGACTTCGTTGCCCCGGTTGCCGAAATTCAGTTGCCTTTGAATTTCGGGTGATCCCTCTTGAGCATGTATGCCTCTGCTACTTGTTCTACATCAGACTTCCTTCCGCAAATTGCGAAACGCTTTGACTCGGTGAGTTTCGCGGCATTCCGACTTCGATGCCCCGGTTGCCGAAATTCAGTTGCCTTTGAATTTCGTGAGATCCCTCTTGAGCATGTATGTTTCTGCTACTTGTTCTACATCAGACTTTCTTCCGCAAACGGCGAAACGCTTTGACTCGGTGAGTTTCGCGGCATTCCGACTTCGATGCCCCTGTTGCCGAAATTCAGTTGCCTTTGAATTTCGGGTGATCCCTCTTGAGCGATGTATGCTTCTGCTACTTGTTCTACATCATACTTCCTTCCGCAAACTCCGAAACTCTTTGACTCGGTGAGTTTCGCGGTATTCCGACTTTGATGCCCCGGTTGCCGAAATTCAGTTGCCTTTGAATTTCGGGTGATCCCTCTTGAGCATGTATGCTTCTGCTACTTGTTCTACATCATACTTCCTTCCGCAAACTGCGAAACGCTTTGACTCGGTGAGTTTCGCGGCATTCCGACTTCGATGCCCCGGTTGCCGAAATTCAGTTGCCTTTGAATTTCGGGTGATCCCTCTTGAGCATGTATGCTTCTGCTACTTGTTCTACATCACACTTCTTCCGCAAACGGCGAAACGCTTTGCCTCGGTGAGTTTCGCGGCATTCCGACTTCGATGCCCCGGTTGCCGAAATTCAGTTGCCTTTGAATTTCGGGTGATCCCTCTTGAGCATGTATGCTTCTGCTACTTGTTCTACATCACACTTCCTTCCGCAAACGGCGAAACGCTTTGACTCGGTGAGTTTCGCGGCATTCCGACTTCGATGCCCGGTTGCCGAAATTCAGTTGCCTTTGAATTTCGGGTGATCCCTCTTGAGCATGTATGCTTCTGCTACTTGTTCTACATCAGACTTCCTTCCGCAAACGGCGAAACGCTTTGACTCGGTGAGTTTCGCGGCATTCCGACTTCGATGCCCGGTTGCCGAAATTCAGTTGCCTTTGAATTTCGGGTGATCCCTCTTGAGCATGTATGCTTCTGCTACTTGTTCTACATCAGACTTCTTCCGCAAACGGCGAAACGCTTTGACTCGGTGAGTTTCGCGGCATTCCGACTTCGATGCCCCGGTTGCCGAAATTCAGTTGCCTTTGAATTTCGGGTGATCCCTCTTGAGCATGTATGCTTCTGCTACTTGTTCTACATCATACTTTCTTCCGCAAACGGCGAAACGCTTTGACTCGGTGAGTTTCGCGGCATTCCGACTTCGATGCCCCGGTTGCCGAAATTCAGTTGCCTTTGAATTTCGGGTGATCCCTCTTGAGCATGTATGCTTCTGCTACTTGTTCTACATCAGACTTCTTCCGCAAAGGCGAAACGCTTTGACTCGGTGAGTTTCGCGGCATTCCGACTTCGATGCCCCGGTTGCCGAAATTCAGTTGCCTTTGAATTTCGGGTGATCCCTCTTGAGCATGTATGCTTCTGCTACTTGTTCTACATCAGACTTCTTCGCAAACGGCAAACGCTTTGACTCGGTGAGTTTCGCGGCATTCCGACTTCGATGCCCCGGTTGCCGAAATTCAGTTGCCTTTGAATTTCGGGTGATCCCTCTTGAGCATGTATGCTTCTGCTACTTGTTCTACATCACACTTCTTCCGCAAACGGCGAAACGCTTTGACTCGGTGAGTTTCGCGGCATTCCGACTTCGATGCCCGGTTGCCGAAATTCAGTTGCCTTTGAATTTCGGGTGATCCCTCTTGAGCATGTATGCTTCTGCTACTTGTTCTACATCACACTTCTTCCGCAAACGGCGAAACGCTTTGACTCGGTGAGTTTCGCGGCATTCCGACTTCGATGCCCCGGTTGCCGAAATTCAGTTGCCTTTGAATTTCGGGTGATCCCTCTTGAGCATGTATGCTTCTGCTACTTGTTCTACATCAGACTTCTTCCGCAAACGGCGAAACGCTTTGACTCGGTGAGTTTCGCGGCATTCCGACTTCGATGCCCCGGTTGCCGAAATTCAGTTGCCTTTGAATTTCGGGTGATCCCTCTTGAGCATGTATGCTTCTGCTACTTGTTCTACATCAGACTTCTTCCGCAAACGGCGAAACGCTTTGACTCGGTGAGTTTCGCGGCATTCCGACTTCGATGCCCCGGTTGCCGAAATTCAGTTGCCTTTGAATTTCGGGTGATCCCTCTTGAGCATGTATGCTTCTGCTACTTGTTCTACATCAACTTCTTCCGCAAACGGCGAAACGCTTTGACTCGGTGAGTTTCGCGGCATTCCGACTTCGATGCCCCGGTTGCCGAAATTCAGTTGCCTTTGAATTTCGGGTGATCCCTCTTGAGCATGTATGCTTCTGCTACTTGTTCTACATCACACTTCTTCCGCAAACGGCGAAACGCTTTGACTCGGTGAGTTTCGCGGCATTCCGACTTCGATGCCCCGGTTGCCGAAATTCAGTTGCCTTTGAATTTCGGGTGATCCCTCTTGAGCATGTATGCTTCTGCTACTTGTTCTACATCAGACTTCTTCCGCAAACGGCGAAACGCTTTGACTCGGTGAGTTTCGCGGCATTCCGACTTCGATGCCCCGGTTGCCGAAATTCAGTTGCCTTTGAATTTCGGGTGATCCCTCTTGAGCATGTATGCTTCTGCTACTTGTTCTACATCACACTTCTTCCGCAAACGGCGAAACGCTTTGACTCGGTGAGTTTCGCGGCATTCCGACTTCGATGCCCCGGTTGCCGAAATTCAGTTGCCTTTGAATTTCGGGTGATCCCTCTTGAGCATGTATGCTTCTGCTACTTGTTCTACATCACACTTCTTCCGCAAACGGCGAAACGCTTTGACTCGGTGAGTTTCGCGGCATTCCGACTTCGATGCCCGGTTGCCGAAATTCAGTTGCCTTTGAATTTCGGGTGATCCCTCTTGAGCATGTATGCTTCTGCTACTTGTTCTACATCACACTTCTTCCGCAAACGGCGAAACGCTTTGACTCGGTGAGTTTCGCGGCATTCCGACTTCGATGCCCGGTTGCCGAAATTCAGTTGCCTTTGAATTTCGGGTGATCCCTCTTGAGCATGTATGCTTCTGCTACTTGTTCTACATCAGACTTCTTCCGCAAACGCGAAACGCTTTGACTCGGTGAGTTTCGCGGCATTCCGACTTCGATGCCCCGGTTGCCGAAATTCAGTTGCCTTTGAATTTCGGGTGATCCCTCTTGAGCATGTATGCTTCTGCTACTTGTTCTACATCACACTTCTTCCGCAAACGGCGAAACGCTTTGACTCGGTGAGTTTCGCGGCATTCCGACTTCGATGCCCCGGTTGCCGAAATTCAGTTGCCTTTGAATTTCGGGTGATCCCTCTTGAGCATGTATGCTTCTGCTACTTGTTCTACATCACACTTCTTCCGCAAACGGCGAAACGCTTTGACTCGGTGAGTTTCGCGGCATTCCGACTTCGATGCCCGGTTGCCGAAATTCAGTTGCCTTTGAATTTCGGGTGATCCCTCTTGAGCATGTATGCTTCTGCTACTTGTTCTACATCAGACTTCTTCCGCAAAAGGCGAAACGCTTTGACTCGGTGAGTTTCGCGGCATTCCGACTTCGATGCCCCGGTTGCCGAAATTCAGTTGCCTTTGAATTTCGGGTGATCCCTCTTGAGCATGTATGCTTCTGCTACTTGTTCTACATCACACTTTCTTCCGCAAACGGCGAAACGCTTTGACTCGGTGAGTTTCGCGGCATTCCGACTTCGATGCCCCGGGTTGCCGTTTGTTTGAACGTGACTGCGAGGGTATCTTTCTACTTTTTTTTTTTTGCGTTTTTGTTTTTTTTCTTTGCCGTCAGTTGCCTTTGAATTTGGGTGATCCCTCTTGAGCATGTATGCTTCTGCTACTTGTTCTACATCAACTTCTTCCGCAAACGGCGAAACGCTTTGACTCGGTGAGTTTCGCGGCATTCCGACTTCGATGCCCCGGTTGCCGAAATTCAGTTGCCTTTGAATTTCGGGTGATCCCTCTTGAGCATGTATGCTTCTGCTACTTGTTCTACATCACACTTTCTTCCGCAAACGGCGAAACGCTTTGACTCGGTGAGTTTCGCGGCATTCCGACTTCGATGCCCCGGTTGCCGAAATTCAGTTGCCTTTGAATTTCGGGTGATCCCTCTTGAGCATGTATGCTTCTGCTACTTGTTCTACATCACACTTCTTCCGCAAACGGCGAAACGCTTTGACTCGGTGAGTTTCGCGGCATTCCGACTTCGATGCCCGGTTGCCGAAATTCAGTTGCCTTTGAATTTCGGGTGATCCCTCTTGAGCATGTATGCTTCTGCTACTTGTTCTACATCACACTTCCTTCCGCAAACGGCGAAACGCTTTGACTCGGTGAGTTTCGCGGCATTCCGACTTCGATGCCCCGGTTGCCGAAATTCAGTTGCCTTTGAATTTCGGGTGATCCCTCTTGAGCATGTATGCTTCTGCTACTTGTTCTACATCAGACTTCTTCCGCAAACGGCGAAACGCTTTGACTCGGTGAGTTTCGCGGCATTCCGACTTCGATGCCCCGGTTGCCGAAATTCAGTTGCCTTTGAATTTCGGGTGATCCCTCTTGAGCATGTATGCTTCTGCTACTTGTTCTACATCACACTTCCTTCCGCAAACGGCGAAACGCTTTGACTCGGTGAGTTTCGCGGCATTCCGACTTCGATGCCCCGGTTGCCGAAATTCAGTTGCCTTTGAATTTCGGGTGATCCCTCTTGAGCATGTATGCTTCTGCTACTTGTTCTACATCACACTTCTTCCGCAAACGGCGAAACGCTTTGACTCGGTGAGTTTCGCGGCATTCCGACTTCGATGCCCCGGTTGCCGAAATTCAGTTGCCTTTGAATTTCGGGTGATCCCTCTTGAGCATGTATGCTTCTGCTACTTGTTCTACATCACACTTCCTTCCGCAAACGGCGAAACGCTTTGACTCGGTGAGTTTCGCGGCATTCCGACTTCGATGCCCCGGTTGCCGAAATTCAGTTGCCTTTGAATTTCGGGTGATCCCTCTTGAGCATGTATGCTTCTGCTACTTGTTCTACATCACACTTCCTTCCGCAAACGGCGAAACGCTTTGACTCGGTGAGTTTCGCGGCATTCCGACTTCGATGCCCCGGTTGCCGAAATTCAGTTGCCTTTGAATTTCGGGTGATCCCTCTTGAGCATGTATGCTTCTGCTACTTGTTCTACATCACACTTCTTCCGCAAACGGCGAAACGCTTTGACTCGGTGAGTTTCGCGGCATTCCGACTTCGATGCCCCGGTTGCCGAAATTCAGTTGCCTTTGAATTTCGGGTGATCCCTCTTGAGCATGTATGCTTCTGCTACTTGTTCTACATCACACTTCTTCCGCAAACGGCGAAACGCTTTGACTCGGTGAGTTTCGCGGCATTCCGACTTCGATGCCCCGGTTGCCGAAATTCAGTTGCCTTTGAATTTCGGGTGATCCCTCTTGAGCATGTATGCTTCTGCTACTTGTTCTACATCAGACTTCTTCCGCAAACGGCGAAACGCTTTGACTCGGTGAGTTTCGCGGCATTCCGACTTCGATGCCCCGGTTGCCGAAATTCAGTTGCCTTTGAATTTCGGGTGATCCCTCTTGAGCATGTATGCTTCTGCTACTTGTTCTACATCACACTTCCTTCCGCAAACGGCGAAACGCTTTGACTCGGTGAGTTTCGCGGCATTCCGACTTCGATGCCCCGGTTGCCGAAATTCAGTTGCCTTTGAATTTCGGGTGATCCCTCTTGAGCATGTATGCTTCTGCTACTTGTTCTACATCAGACTTCTTCCGCAAACGGCGAAACGCTTTGACTCGGTGAGTTTCGCGGCATTCCGACTTCGATGCCCCGGTTGCCGAAATTCAGTTGCCTTTGAATTTCGGGTGATCCCTCTTGAGCATGTATGCTTCTGCTACTTGTTCTACATCAGACTTCTTCCGCAAACGGCGAAACGCTTTGACTCGGTGAGTTTCGCGGCATTCCGACTTCGATGCCCCGGTTGCCGAAATTCAGTTGCCTTTGAATTTCGGGTGATCCCTCTTGAGCATGTATGCTTCTGCTACTTGTTCTACATCAGACTTCTTCCGCAAACGGCGAAACGCTTTGACTCGGTGAGTTTCGCGGCATTCCGACTTCGATGCCCCGGTTGCCGAAATTCAGTTGCCTTTGAATTTCGGGTGATCCCTCTTGAGCATGTATGCTTCTGCTACTTGTTCTACATCAGACTTCTTCCGCAAACGGCGAAACGCTTTGACTCGGTGAGTTTCGCGGCATTCCGACTTCGATGCCCCGGTTGCCGAAATTCAGTTGCCTTTGAATTTCGGGTGATCCCTCTTGAGCATGTATGCTTCTGCTACTTGTTCTACATCACACTTCTTCCGCAAACGGCGAAACGCTTTGACTCGGTGAGTTTCGCGGCATTCCGACTTCGATGCCCCGGTTGCCGAAATTCAGTTGCCTTTGAATTTCGGGTGATCCCTCTTGAGCATGTATGCTTCTGCTACTTGTTCTACATCACACTTCTTCCGCAAACGGCGAAACGCTTTGACTCGGTGAGTTTCGCGGCATTCCGACTTCGATGCCCCGGTTGCCGAAATTCAGTTGCCTTTGAATTTCGGGTGATCCCTCTTGAGCATGTATGCTTCTGCTACTTGTTCTACATCAGACTTCTTCCGCAAACGGCGAAACGCTTTGACTCGGTGAGTTTCGCGGCATTCCGACTTCGATGCCCCGGTTGCCGAAATTCAGTTGCCTTTGAATTTCGGGTGATCCCTCTTGAGCATGTATGCTTCTGCTACTTGTTCTACATCACACTTCTTCCGCAAACGGCGAAACGCTTTGACTCGGTGAGTTTCGCGGCATTCCGACTTCGATGCCCCGGTTGCCGAAATTCAGTTGCCTTTGAATTTCGGGTGATCCCTCTTGAGCATGTATGCTTCTGCTACTTGTTCTACATCAGACTTCTTCCGCAAACGGCGAAACGCTTTGACTCGGTGAGTTTCGCGGCATTCCGACTTCGATGCCCCGGTTGCCGAAATTCAGTTGCCTTTGAATTTCGGGTGATCCCTCTTGAGCATGTATGCTTCTGCTACTTGTTCTACATCAGACTTCTTCCGCAAACGGCGAAACGCTTTGACTCGGTGAGTTTCGCGGCATTCCGACTTCGATGCCCCGGTTGCCGAAATTCAGTTGCCTTTGAATTTCGGGTGATCCCTCTTGAGCATGTATGCTTCTGCTACTTGTTCTACATCAGACTTCTTCCGCAAACGGCGAAACGCTTTGACTCGGTGAGTTTCGCGGCATTCCGACTTCGATGCCCCGGTTGCCGAAATTCAGTTGCCTTTGAATTTCGGGTGATCCCTCTTGAGCATGTATGCTTCTGCTACTTGTTCTACATCAGACTTCTTCCGCAAACGGCGAAACGCTTTGACTCGGTGAGTTTCGCGGCATTCCGACTTCGATGCCCCGGTTGCCGAAATTCAGTTGCCTTTGAATTTCGGGTGATCCCTCTTGAGCATGTATGCTTCTGCTACTTGTTCTACATCAGACTTCTTCCGCAAACGGCGAAACGCTTTGACTCGGTGAGTTTCGCGGCATTCCGACTTCGATGCCCCGGTTGCCGAAATTCAGTTGCCTTTGAATTTCGGGTGATCCCTCTTGAGCATGTATGCTTCTGCTACTTGTTCTACATCAGACTTCTTCCGCAAACGGCGAAACGCTTTGACTCGGTGAGTTTCGCGGCATTCCGACTTCGATGCCCCGGTTGCCGAAATTCAGTTGCCTTTGAATTTCGGGTGATCCCTCTTGAGCATGTATGCTTCTGCTACTTGTTCTACATCAGACTTCTTCCGCAAACGGCGAAACGCTTTGACTCGGTGAGTTTCGCGGCATTCCGACTTCGATGCCCCGGTTGCCGAAATTCAGTTGCCTTTGAATTTCGGGTGATCCCTCTTGAGCATGTATGCTTCTGCTACTTGTTCTACATCAGACTTCTTCCGCAAACGGCGAAACGCTTTGACTCGGTGAGTTTCGCGGCATTCCGACTTCGATGCCCCGGTTGCCGAAATTCAGTTGCCTTTGAATTTCGGGTGATCCCTCTTGAGCATGTATGCTTCTGCTACTTGTTCTACATCACTTCTTCCGCAAACGGCGAAACGCTTTGACTCGGTGAGTTTCGCGGCATTCCGACTTCGATGCCCCGGTTGCCGAAATTCAGTTGCCTTTGAATTTCGGGTGATCCCTCTTGAGCATGTATGCTTCTGCTACTTGTTCTACATCACACTTCTTCCGCAAACGGCGAAACGCTTTGACTCGGTGAGTTTCGCGGCATTCCGACTTCGATGCCCGGTTGCCGAAATTCAGTTGCCTTTGAATTTCGGGTGATCCCTCTTGAGCATGTATGCTTCTGCTACTTGTTCTACATCAGACTTCTTCCGCAAACGGCGAAACGCTTTGACTCGGTGAGTTTCGCGGCATTCCGACTTCGATGCCCCGGTTGCCGAAATTCAGTTGCCTTTGAATTTCGGGTGATCCCTCTTGAGCATGTATGCTTCTGCTACTTGTTCTACATCAGACTTCTTCCGCAAACGGCGAAACGCTTTGACTCGGTGAGTTTCGCGGCATTCCGACTTCGATGCCCCGGTTGCCGAAATTCAGTTGCCTTTGAATTTCGGGTGATCCCTCTTGAGCATGTATGCTTCTGCTACTTGTTCTACATCAGACTTCTTCCGCAAACGGCGAAACGCTTTGACTCGGTGAGTTTCGCGGCATTCCGACTTCGATGCCCCGGTTGCCGAAATTCAGTTGCCTTTGAATTTCGGGTGATCCCTCTTGAGCATGTATGCTTCTGCTACTTGTTCTACATCAGACTTCTTCCGCAAACGGCGAAACGCTTTGACTCGGTGAGTTTCGCGGCATTCCGACTTCGATGCCCCGGTTGCCGAAATTCAGTTGCCTTTGAATTTCGGGTGATCCCTCTTGAGCATGTATGCTTCTGCTACTTGTTCTACATCAGACTTCTTCCGCAAACGGCGAAACGCTTTGACTCGGTGAGTTTCGCGGCATTCCGACTTCGATGCCCCGGTTGCCGAAATTCAGTTGCCTTTGAATTTCGGGTGATCCCTCTTGAGCATGTATGCTTCTGCTACTTGTTCTACATCAGACTTCTTCCGCAAACGGCGAAACGCTTTGACTCGGTGAGTTTCGCGGCATTCCGACTTCGATGCCCCGGTTGCCGAAATTCAGTTGCCTTTGAATTTCGGGTGATCCCTCTTGAGCATGTATGCTTCTGCTACTTGTTCTACATCAGACTTCTTCCGCAAACGGCGAAACGCTTTGACTCGGTGAGTTTCGCGGCATTCCGACTTCGATGCCCCGGTTGCCGAAATTCAGTTGCCTTTGAATTTCGGGTGATCCCTCTTGAGCATGTATGCTTCTGCTACTTGTTCTACATCAGACTTCTTCCGCAAACGGCGAAACGCTTTGACTCGGTGAGTTTCGCGGCATTCCGACTTCGATGCCCCGGTTGCCGAAATTCAGTTGCCTTTGAATTTCGGGTGATCCCTCTTGAGCATGTATGCTTCTGCTACTTGTTCTACATCACACTTCTTCCGCAAACGGCGAAACGCTTTGACTCGGTGAGTTTCGCGGCATTCCGACTTCGATGCCCCGGTTGCCGAAATTCAGTTGCCTTTGAATTTCGGGTGATCCCTCTTGAGCATGTATGCTTCTGCTACTTGTTCTACATCAGACTTCTTCCGCAAACGGCGAAACGCTTTGACTCGGTGAGTTTCGCGGCATTCCGACTTCGATGCCCCGGTTGCCGAAATTCAGTTGCCTTTGAATTTCGGGTGATCCCTCTTGAGCATGTATGCTTCTGCTACTTGTTCTACATCAGACTTCTTCCGCAAACGGCGAAACGCTTTGACTCGGTGAGTTTCGCGGCATTCCGACTTCGATGCCCCGGTTGCCGAAATTCAGTTGCCTTTGAATTTCGGGTGATCCCTCTTGAGCATGTATGCTTCTGCTACTTGTTCTACATCAGACTTCTTCCGCAAACGGCGAAACGCTTTGACTCGGTGAGTTTCGCGGCATTCCGACTTCGATGCCCCGGTTGCCGAAATTCAGTTGCCTTTGAATTTCGGGTGATCCCTCTTGAGCATGTATGCTTCTGCTACTTGTTCTACATCAGACTTCTTCCGCAAACGGCGAAACGCTTTGACTCGGTGAGTTTCGCGGCATTCCGACTTCGATGCCCCGGTTGCCGAAATTCAGTTGCCTTTGAATTTCGGGTGATCCCTCTTGAGCATGTATGCTTCTGCTACTTGTTCTACATCAGACTTCTTCCGCAAACGGCGAAACGCTTTGACTCGGTGAGTTTCGCGGCATTCCGACTTCGATGCCCCGGTTGCCGAAATTCAGTTGCCTTTGAATTTCGGGTGATCCCTCTTGAGCATGTATGCTTCTGCTACTTGTTCTACATCAGACTTCTTCCGCAAACGGCGAAACGCTTTGACTCGGTGAGTTTCGCGGCATTCCGACTTCGATGCCCCGGTTGCCGAAATTCAGTTGCCTTTGAATTTCGGGTGATCCCTCTTGAGCATGTATGCTTCTGCTACTTGTTCTACATCACACTTCTTCCGCAAACGGCGAAACGCTTTGACTCGGTGAGTTTCGCGGCATTCCGACTTCGATGCCCCGGTTGCCGAAATTCAGTTGCCTTTGAATTTCGGGTGATCCCTCTTGAGCATGTATGCTTCTGCTACTTGTTCTACATCAGACTTCTTCCGCAAACGGCGAAACGCTTTGACTCGGTGAGTTTCGCGGCATTCCGACTTCGATGCCCCGGTTGCCGAAATTCAGTTGCCTTTGAATTTCGGGTGATCCCTCTTGAGCATGTATGCTTCTGCTACTTGTTCTACATCACACTTCTTCCGCAAACGGCGAAACGCTTTGACTCGGTGAGTTTCGCGGCATTCCGACTTCGATGCCCCGGTTGCCGAAATTCAGTTGCCTTTGAATTTCGGGTGATCCCTCTTGAGCATGTATGCTTCTGCTACTTGTTCTACATCAGACTTCTTCCGCAAACGGCGAAACGCTTTGACTCGGTGAGTTTCGCGGCATTCCGACTTCGATGCCCCGGTTGCCGAAATTCAGTTGCCTTTGAATTTCGGGTGATCCCTCTTGAGCATGTATGCTTCTGCTACTTGTTCTACATCAGACTTCTTCCGCAAACGGCGAAACGCTTTGACTCGGTGAGTTTCGCGGCATTCCGACTTCGATGCCCCGGTTGCCGAAATTCAGTTGCCTTTGAATTTCGGGTGATCCCTCTTGAGCATGTATGCTTCTGCTACTTGTTCTACATCAGACTTCTTCCGCAAACGGCGAAACGCTTTGACTCGGTGAGTTTCGCGGCATTCCGACTTCGATGCCCCGGTTGCCGAAATTCAGTTGCCTTTGAATTTCGGGTGATCCCTCTTGAGCATGTATGCTTCTGCTACTTGTTCTACATCAGACTTCTTCCGCAAACGGCGAAACGCTTTGACTCGGTGAGTTTCGCGGCATTCCGACTTCGATGCCCCGGTTGCCGAAATTCAGTTGCCTTTGAATTTCGGGTGATCCCTCTTGAGCATGTATGCTTCTGCTACTTGTTCTACATCAGACTTCTTCCGCAAACGGCGAAACGCTTTGACTCGGTGAGTTTCGCGGCATTCCGACTTCGATGCCCCGGTTGCCGAAATTCAGTTGCCTTTGAATTTCGGGTGATCCCTCTTGAGCATGTATGCTTCTGCTACTTGTTCTACATCAGACTTCTTCCGCAAACGGCGAAACGCTTTGACTCGGTGAGTTTCGCGGCATTCCGACTTCGATGCCCCGGTTGCCGAAATTCAGTTGCCTTTGAATTTCGGGTGATCCCTCTTGAGCATGTATGCTTCTGCTACTTGTTCTACATCAGACTTCTTCCGCAAACGGCGAAACGCTTTGACTCGGTGAGTTTCGCGGCATTCCGACTTCGATGCCCCGGTTGCCGAAATTCAGTTGCCTTTGAATTTCGGGTGATCCCTCTTGAGCATGTATGCTTCTGCTACTTGTTCTACATCAGACTTCTTCCGCAAACGGCGAAACGCTTTGACTCGGTGAGTTTCGCGGCATTCCGACTTCGATGCCCCGGTTGCCGAAATTCAGTTGCCTTTGAATTTCGGGTGATCCCTCTTGAGCATGTATGCTTCTGCTACTTGTTCTACATCAGACTTCTTCCGCAAACGGCGAAACGCTTTGACTCGGTGAGTTTCGCGGCATTCCGACTTCGATGCCCCGGTTGCCGAAATTCAGTTGCCTTTGAATTTCGGGTGATCCCTCTTGAGCATGTATGCTTCTGCTACTTGTTCTACATCAGACTTCTTCCGCAAACGGCGAAACGCTTTGACTCGGTGAGTTTCGCGGCATTCCGACTTCGATGCCCCGGTTGCCGAAATTCAGTTGCCTTTGAATTTCGGGTGATCCCTCTTGAGCATGTATGCTTCTGCTACTTGTTCTACATCAGACTTCTTCCGCAAACGGCGAAACGCTTTGACTCGGTGAGTTTCGCGGCATTCCGACTTCGATGCCCCGGTTGCCGAAATTCAGTTGCCTTTGAATTTCGGGTGATCCCTCTTGAGCATGTATGCTTCTGCTACTTGTTCTACATCAGACTTCTTCCGCAAACGGCGAAACGCTTTGACTCGGTGAGTTTCGCGGCATTCCGACTTCGATGCCCCGGTTGCCGAAATTCAGTTGCCTTTGAATTTCGGGTGATCCCTCTTGAGCATGTATGCTTCTGCTACTTGTTCTACATCACACTTCCTTCCGCAAACGGCGAAACGCTTTGACTCGGTGAGTTTCGCGGCATTCCGACTTCGATGCCCCGGTTGCCGAAATTCAGTTGCCTTTGAATTTCGGGTGATCCCTCTTGAGCATGTATGCTTCTGCTACTTGTTCTACATCAGACTTCTTCCGCAAACGGCGAAACGCTTTGACTCGGTGAGTTTCGCGGCATTCCGACTTCGATGCCCGGTTGCCGAAATTCAGTTGCCTTTGAATTTCGGGTGATCCCTCTTGAGCATGTATGCTTCTGCTACTTGTTCTACATCAGACTTCTTCCGCAAACGGCGAAACGCTTTGACTCGGTGAGTTTCGCGGCATTCCGACTTCGATGCCCCGGTTGCCGAAATTCAGTTGCCTTTGAATTTCGGGTGATCCCTCTTGAGCATGTATGCTTCTGCTACTTGTTCTACATCAGACTTCTTCCGCAAACGGCGAAACGCTTTGACTCGGTGAGTTTCGCGGCATTCCGACTTCGATGCCCCGGTTGCCGAAATTCAGTTGCCTTTGAATTTCGGGTGATCCCTCTTGAGCATGTATGCTTCTGCTACTTGTTCTACATCAGACTTCTTCCGCAAACGGCGAAACGCTTTGACTCGGTGAGTTTCGCGGCATTCCGACTTCGATGCCCCGGTTGCCGAAATTCAGTTGCCTTTGAATTTCGGGTGATCCCTCTTGAGCATGTATGCTTCTGCTACTTGTTCTACATCAGACTTCTTCCGCAAACGGCGAAACGCTTTGACTCGGTGAGTTTCGCGGCATTCCGACTTCGATGCCCCGGTTGCCGAAATTCAGTTGCCTTTGAATTTCGGGTGATCCCTCTTGAGCATGTATGCTTCTGCTACTTGTTCTACATCACACTTCTTCCGCAAACGGCGAAACGCTTTGACTCGGTGAGTTTCGCGGCATTCCGACTTCGATGCCCCGGTTGCCGAAATTCAGTTGCCTTTGAATTTCGGGTGATCCCTCTTGAGCATGTATGCTTCTGCTACTTGTTCTACATCACACTTCTTCCGCAAACGGCGAAACGCTTTGACTCGGTGAGTTTCGCGGCATTCCGACTTCGATGCCCCGGTTGCCGAAATTCAGTTGCCTTTGAATTTCGGGTGATCCCTCTTGAGCATGTATGCTTCTGCTACTTGTTCTACATCAGACTTCTTCCGCAAACGGCGAAACGCTTTGACTCGGTGAGTTTCGCGGCATTCCGACTTCGATGCCCCGGTTGCCGAAATTCAGTTGCCTTTGAATTTCGGGTGATCCCTCTTGAGCATGTATGCTTCTGCTACTTGTTCTACATCAGACTTCTTCCGCAAACGGCGAAACGCTTTGACTCGGTGAGTTTCGCGGCATTCCGACTTCGATGCCCCGGTTGCCGAAATTCAGTTGCCTTTGAATTTCGGGTGATCCCTCTTGAGCATGTATGCTTCTGCTACTTGTTCTACATCAGACTTCTTCCGCAAACGGCGAAACGCTTTGACTCGGTGAGTTTCGCGGCATTCCGACTTCGATGCCCCGGTTGCCGAAATTCAGTTGCCTTTGAATTTCGGGTGATCCCTCTTGAGCATGTATGCTTCTGCTACTTGTTCTACATCACACTTCTTCCGCAAACGGCGAAACGCTTTGACTCGGTGAGTTTCGCGGCATTCCGACTTCGATGCCCCGGTTGCCGAAATTCAGTTGCCTTTGAATTTCGGGTGATCCCTCTTGAGCATGTATGCTTCTGCTACTTGTTCTACATCACACTTCTTCCGCAAACGGCGAAACGCTTTGACTCGGTGAGTTTCGCGGCATTCCGACTTCGATGCCCCGGTTGCCGAAATTCAGTTGCCTTTGAATTTCGGGTGATCCCTCTTGAGCATGTATGCTTCTGCTACTTGTTCTACATCAGACTTCTTCCGCAAACGGCGAAACGCTTTGACTCGGTGAGTTTCGCGGCATTCCGACTTCGATGCCCCGGTTGCCGAAATTCAGTTGCCTTTGAATTTCGGGTGATCCCTCTTGAGCATGTATGCTTCTGCTACTTGTTCTACATCAGACTTCTTCCGCAAACGGCGAAACGCTTTGACTCGGTGAGTTTCGCGGCATTCCGACTTCGATGCCCCGGTTGCCGAAATTCAGTTGCCTTTGAATTTCGGGTGATCCCTCTTGAGCATGTATGCTTCTGCTACTTGTTCTACATCAGACTTCTTCCGCAAACGGCGAAACGCTTTGACTCGGTGAGTTTCGCGGCATTCCGACTTCGATGCCCCGGTTGCCGAAATTCAGTTGCCTTTGAATTTCGGGTGATCCCTCTTGAGCATGTATGCTTCTGCTACTTGTTCTACATCAGACTTCTTCCGCAAACGGCGAAACGCTTTGACTCGGTGAGTTTCGCGGCATTCCGACTTCGATGCCCCGGTTGCCGAAATTCAGTTGCCTTTGAATTTCGGGTGATCCCTCTTGAGCATGTATGCTTCTGCTACTTGTTCTACATCAGACTTCTTCCGCAAACGGCGAAACGCTTTGACTCGGTGAGTTTCGCGGCATTCCGACTTCGATGCCCCGGTTGCCGAAATTCAGTTGCCTTTGAATTTCGGGTGATCCCTCTTGAGCATGTATGCTTCTGCTACTTGTTCTACATCACACTTCCTTCCGCAAACGGCGAAACGCTTTGACTCGGTGAGTTTCGCGGCATTCCGACTTCGATGCCCCGGTTGCCGAAATTCAGTTGCCTTTGAATTTCGGGTGATCCCTCTTGAGCATGTATGCTTCTGCTACTTGTTCTACATCAGACTTCTTCCGCAAACGGCGAAACGCTTTGACTCGGTGAGTTTCGCGGCATTCCGACTTCGATGCCCCGGTTGCCGAAATTCAGTTGCCTTTGAATTTCGGGTGATCCCTCTTGAGCATGTATGCTTCTGCTACTTGTTCTACATCAGACTTCTTCCGCAAACGGCGAAACGCTTTGACTCGGTGAGTTTCGCGGCATTCCGACTTCGATGCCCCGGTTGCCGAAATTCAGTTGCCTTTGAATTTCGGGTGATCCCTCTTGAGCATGTATGCTTCTGCTACTTGTTCTACATCAGACTTCTTCCGCAAACGGCGAAACGCTTTGACTCGGTGAGTTTCGCGGCATTCCGACTTCGATGCCCCGGTTGCCGAAATTCAGTTGCCTTTGAATTTCGGGTGATCCCTCTTGAGCATGTATGCTTCTGCTACTTGTTCTACATCACACTTCTTCCGCAAACGGCGAAACGCTTTGACTCGGTGAGTTTCGCGGCATTCCGACTTCGATGCCCCGGTTGCCGAAATTCAGTTGCCTTTGAATTTCGGGTGATCCCTCTTGAGCATGTATGCTTCTGCTACTTGTTCTACATCAGACTTCTTCCGCAAACGGCGAAACGCTTTGACTCGGTGAGTTTCGCGGCATTCCGACTTCGATGCCCCGGTTGCCGAAATTCAGTTGCCTTTGAATTTCGGGTGATCCCTCTTGAGCATGTATGCTTCTGCTACTTGTTCTACATCACACTTCTTCCGCAAACGGCGAAACGCTTTGACTCGGTGAGTTTCGCGGCATTCCGACTTCGATGCCCCGGTTGCCGAAATTCAGTTGCCTTTGAATTTCGGGTGATCCCTCTTGAGCATGTATGCTTCTGCTACTTGTTCTACATCAGACTTCTTCCGCAAACGGCGAAACGCTTTGACTCGGTGAGTTTCGCGGCATTCCGACTTCGATGCCCCGGTTGCCGAAATTCAGTTGCCTTTGAATTTCGGGTGATCCCTCTTGAGCATGTATGCTTCTGCTACTTGTTCTACATCAGACTTCTTCCGCAAACGGCGAAACGCTTTGACTCGGTGAGTTTCGCGGCATTCCGACTTCGATGCCCGGTTGCCGAAATTCAGTTGCCTTTGAATTTCGGGTGATCCCTCTTGAGCATGTATGCTTCTGCTACTTGTTCTACATCACACTTCTTCCGCAAACGGCGAAACGCTTTGACTCGGTGAGTTTCGCGGCATTCCGACTTCGATGCCCCGGTTGCCGAAATTCAGTTGCCTTTGAATTTCGGGTGATCCCTCTTGAGCATGTATGCTTCTGCTACTTGTTCTACATCACACTTCTTCCGCAAACGGCGAAACGCTTTGACTCGGTGAGTTTCGCGGCATTCCGACTTCGATGCCCCGGTTGCCGAAATTCAGTTGCCTTTGAATTTCGGGTGATCCCTCTTGAGCATGTATGCTTCTGCTACTTGTTCTACATCAGACTTCTTCCGCAAACGGCGAAACGCTTTGACTCGGTGAGTTTCGCGGCATTCCGACTTCGATGCCCCGGTTGCCGAAATTCAGTTGCCTTTGAATTTCGGGTGATCCCTCTTGAGCATGTATGCTTCTGCTACTTGTTCTACATCAGACTTCTTCCGCAAACGGCGAAACGCTTTGACTCGGTGAGTTTCGCGGCATTCCGACTTCGATGCCCCGGTTGCCGAAATTCAGTTGCCTTTGAATTTCGGGTGATCCCTCTTGAGCATGTATGCTTCTGCTACTTGTTCTACATCAGACTTCTTCCGCAAACGGCGAAACGCTTTGACTCGGTGAGTTTCGCGGCATTCCGACTTCGATGCCCCGGTTGCCGAAATTCAGTTGCCTTTGAATTTCGGGTGATCCCTCTTGAGCATGTATGCTTCTGCTACTTGTTCTACATCACACTTCTTCCGCAAACGGCGAAACGCTTTGACTCGGTGAGTTTCGCGGCATTCCGACTTCGATGCCCCGGTTGCCGAAATTCAGTTGCCTTTGAATTTCGGGTGATCCCTCTTGAGCATGTATGCTTCTGCTACTTGTTCTACATCAGACTTCTTCCGCAAACGGCGAAACGCTTTGACTCGGTGAGTTTCGCGGCATTCCGACTTCGATGCCCCGGTTGCCGAAATTCAGTTGCCTTTGAATTTCGGGTGATCCCTCTTGAGCATGTATGCTTCTGCTACTTGTTCTACATCAGACTTCTTCCGCAAACGGCGAAACGCTTTGACTCGGTGAGTTTCGCGGCATTCCGACTTCGATGCCCCGGTTGCCGAAATTCAGTTGCCTTTGAATTTCGGGTGATCCCTCTTGAGCATGTATGCTTCTGCTACTTGTTCTACATCAGACTTCTTCCGCAAACGGCGAAACGCTTTGACTCGGTGAGTTTCGCGGCATTCCGACTTCGATGCCCCGGTTGCCGAAATTCAGTTGCCTTTGAATTTCGGGTGATCCCTCTTGAGCATGTATGCTTCTGCTACTTGTTCTACATCACACTTCCTTCCGCAAACGGCGAAACGCTTTGACTCGGTGAGTTTCGCGGCATTCCGACTTCGATGCCCCGGTTGCCGAAATTCAGTTGCCTTTGAATTTCGGGTGATCCCTCTTGAGCATGTATGCTTCTGCTACTTGTTCTACATCACACTTCCTTCCGCAAACGGCGAAACGCTTTGACTCGGTGAGTTTCGCGGCATTCCGACTTCGATGCCCCGGTTGCCGAAATTCAGTTGCCTTTGAATTTCGGGTGATCCCTCTTGAGCATGTATGCTTCTGCTACTTGTTCTACATCAGACTTCTTCCGCAAACGGCGAAACGCTTTGACTCGGTGAGTTTCGCGGCATTCCGACTTCGATGCCCCGGTTGCCGAAATTCAGTTGCCTTTGAATTTCGGGTGATCCCTCTTGAGCATGTATGCTTCTGCTACTTGTTCTACATCAGACTTCTTCCGCAAACGGCGAAACGCTTTGACTCGGTGAGTTTCGCGGCATTCCGACTTCGATGCCCCGGTTGCCGAAATTCAGTTGCCTTTGAATTTCGGGTGATCCCTCTTGAGCATGTATGCTTCTGCTACTTGTTCTACATCAGACTTCCTTCCGCAAACGGCGAAACGCTTTGACTCGGTGAGTTTCGCGGCATTCCGACTTCGATGCCCCGGTTGCCGAAATTCAGTTGCCTTTGAATTTCGGGTGATCCCTCTTGAGCATGTATGCTTCTGCTACTTGTTCTACATCACACTTCTTCCGCAAACGGCGAAACGCTTTGACTCGGTGAGTTTCGCGGCATTCCGACTTCGATGCCCCGGTTGCCGAAATTCAGTTGCCTTTGAATTTCGGGTGATCCCTCTTGAGCATGTATGCTTCTGCTACTTGTTCTACATCACACTTCTTCCGCAAACGGCGAAACGCTTTGACTCGGTGAGTTTCGCGGCATTCCGACTTCGATGCCCCGGTTGCCGAAATTCAGTTGCCTTTGAATTTCGGGTGATCCCTCTTGAGCATGTATGCTTCTGCTACTTGTTCTACATCACACTTCCTTCCGCAAACGGCGAAACGCTTTGACTCGGTGAGTTTCGCGGCATTCCGACTTCGATGCCCCGGTTGCCGAAATTCAGTTGCCTTTGAATTTCGGGTGATCCCTCTTGAGCATGTATGCTTCTGCTACTTGTTCTACATCACACTTCCTTCCGCAAACGGCGAAACGCTTTGACTCGGTGAGTTTCGCGGCATTCCGACTTCGATGCCCCGGTTGCCGAAATTCAGTTGCCTTTGAATTTCGGGTGATCCCTCTTGAGCATGTATGCTTCTGCTACTTGTTCTACATCAGACTTCTTCCGCAAACGGCGAAACGCTTTGACTCGGTGAGTTTCGCGGCATTCCGACTTCGATGCCCCGGTTGCCGAAATTCAGTTGCCTTTGAATTTCGGGTGATCCCTCTTGAGCATGTATGCTTCTGCTACTTGTTCTACATCAGACTTCTTCCGCAAACGGCGAAACGCTTTGACTCGGTGAGTTTCGCGGCATTCCGACTTCGATGCCCCGGTTGCCGAAATTCAGTTGCCTTTGAATTTCGGGTGATCCCTCTTGAGCATGTATGCTTCTGCTACTTGTTCTACATCACACTTCTTCCGCAAACGGCGAAACGCTTTGACTCGGTGAGTTTCGCGGCATTCCGACTTCGATGCCCCGGTTGCCGAAATTCAGTTGCCTTTGAATTTCGGGTGATCCCTCTTGAGCATGTATGCTTCTGCTACTTGTTCTACATCACACTTCTTCCGCAAACGGCGAAACGCTTTGACTCGGTGAGTTTCGCGGCATTCCGACTTCGATGCCCCGGTTGCCGAAATTCAGTTGCCTTTGAATTTCGGGTGATCCCTCTTGAGCATGTATGCTTCTGCTACTTGTTCTACATCAGACTTCCTTCCGCAAACGGCGAAACGCTTTGACTCGGTGAGTTTCGCGGCATTCCGACTTCGATGCCCCGGTTGCCGAAATTCAGTTGCCTTTGAATTTCGGGTGATCCCTCTTGAGCATGTATGCTTCTGCTACTTGTTCTACATCACACTTCCTTCCGCAAACGGCGAAACGCTTTGACTCGGTGAGTTTCGCGGCATTCCGACTTCGATGCCCCGGTTGCCGAAATTCAGTTGCCTTTGAATTTCGGGTGATCCCTCTTGAGCATGTATGCTTCTGCTACTTGTTCTACATCACACTTCCTTCCGCAAACGGCGAAACGCTTTGACTCGGTGAGTTTCGCGGCATTCCGACTTCGATGCCCCGGTTGCCGAAATTCAGTTGCCTTTGAATTTCGGGTGATCCCTCTTGAGCATGTATGCTTCTGCTACTTGTTCTACATCACACTTCTTCCGCAAACGGCGAAACGCTTTGACTCGGTGAGTTTCGCGGCATTCCGACTTCGATGCCCCGGTTGCCGAAATTCAGTTGCCTTTGAATTTCGGGTGATCCCTCTTGAGCATGTATGCTTCTGCTACTTGTTCTACATCACACTTCTTCCGCAAACGGCGAAACGCTTTGACTCGGTGAGTTTCGCGGCATTCCGACTTCGATGCCCCGGTTGCCGAAATTCAGTTGCCTTTGAATTTCGGGTGATCCCTCTTGAGCATGTATGCTTCTGCTACTTGTTCTACATCACACTTCTTCCGCAAACGGCGAAACGCTTTGACTCGGTGAGTTTCGCGGCATTCCGACTTCGATGCCCCGGTTGCCGAAATTCAGTTGCCTTTGAATTTCGGGTGATCCCTCTTGAGCATGTATGCTTCTGCTACTTGTTCTACATCACACTTCCTTCCGCAAACGGCGAAACGCTTTGACTCGGTGAGTTTCGCGGCATTCCGACTTCGATGCCCCGGTTGCCGAAATTCAGTTGCCTTTGAATTTCGGGTGATCCCTCTTGAGCATGTATGCTTCTGCTACTTGTTCTACATCACACTTCCTTCCGCAAACGGCGAAACGCTTTGACTCGGTGAGTTTCGCGGCATTCCGACTTCGATGCCCCGGTTGCCGAAATTCAGTTGCCTTTGAATTTCGGGTGATCCCTCTTGAGCATGTATGCTTCTGCTACTTGTTCTACATCACACTTCTTCCGCAAACGGCGAAACGCTTTGACTCGGTGAGTTTCGCGGCATTCCGACTTCGATGCCCCGGTTGCCGAAATTCAGTTGCCTTTGAATTTCGGGTGATCCCTCTTGAGCATGTATGCTTCTGCTACTTGTTCTACATCAGACTTCTTCCGCAAACGGCGAAACGCTTTGACTCGGTGAGTTTCGCGGCATTCCGACTTCGATGCCCGGTTGCCGAAATTCAGTTGCCTTTGAATTTCGGGTGATCCCTCTTGAGCATGTATGCTTCTGCTACTTGTTCTACATCACACTTCCTTCCGCAAACGGCGAAACGCTTTGACTCGGTGAGTTTCGCGGCATTCCGACTTCGATGCCCCGGTTGCCGAAATTCAGTTGCCTTTGAATTTCGGGTGATCCCTCTTGAGCATGTATGCTTCTGCTACTTGTTCTACATCACACTTCTTCCGCAAACGGCGAAACGCTTTGACTCGGTGAGTTTCGCGGCATTCCGACTTCGATGCCCCGGTTGCCGAAATTCAGTTGCCTTTGAATTTCGGGTGATCCCTCTTGAGCATGTATGCTTCTGCTACTTGTTCTACATCACACTTCTTCCGCAAACGGCGAAACGCTTTGACTCGGTGAGTTTCGCGGCATTCCGACTTCGATGCCCCGGTTGCCGAAATTCAGTTGCCTTTGAATTTCGGGTGATCCCTCTTGAGCATGTATGCTTCTGCTACTTGTTCTACATCACACTTCCTTCCGCAAACGGCGAAACGCTTTGACTCGGTGAGTTTCGCGGCATTCCGACTTCGATGCCCCGGTTGCCGAAATTCAGTTGCCTTTGAATTTCGGGTGATCCCTCTTGAGCATGTATGCTTCTGCTACTTGTTCTACATCACACTTCTTCCGCAAACGGCGAAACGCTTTGACTCGGTGAGTTTCGCGGCATTCCGACTTCGATGCCCCGGTTGCCGAAATTCAGTTGCCTTTGAATTTCGGGTGATCCCTCTTGAGCATGTATGCTTCTGCTACTTGTTCTACATCACACTTCCTTCCGCAAACGGCGAAACGCTTTGACTCGGTGAGTTTCGCGGCATTCCGACTTCGATGCCCCGGTTGCCGAAATTCAGTTGCCTTTGAATTTCGGGTGATCCCTCTTGAGCATGTATGCTTCTGCTACTTGTTCTACATCACACTTCCTTCCGCAAACGGCGAAACGCTTTGACTCGGTGAGTTTCGCGGCATTCCGACTTCGATGCCCCGGTTGCCGAAATTCAGTTGCCTTTGAATTTCGGGTGATCCCTCTTGAGCATGTATGCTTCTGCTACTTGTTCTACATCACACTTCCTTCCGCAAACGGCGAAACGCTTTGACTCGGTGAGTTTCGCGGCATTCCGACTTCGATGCCCCGGTTGCCGAAATTCAGTTGCCTTTGAATTTCGGGTGATCCCTCTTGAGCATGTATGCTTCTGCTACTTGTTCTACATCACACTTCTTCCGCAAACGGCGAAACGCTTTGACTCGGTGAGTTTCGCGGCATTCCGACTTCGATGCCCCGGTTGCCGAAATTCAGTTGCCTTTGAATTTCGGGTGATCCCTCTTGAGCATGTATGCTTCTGCTACTTGTTCTACATCACACTTCCTTCCGCAAACGGCGAAACGCTTTGACTCGGTGAGTTTCGCGGCATTCCGACTTCGATGCCCCGGTTGCCGAAATTCAGTTGCCTTTGAATTTCGGGTGATCCCTCTTGAGCATGTATGCTTCTGCTACTTGTTCTACATCACACTTCTTCCGCAAACGGCGAAACGCTTTGACTCGGTGAGTTTCGCGGCATTCCGACTTCGATGCCCCGGTTGCCGAAATTCAGTTGCCTTTGAATTTCGGGTGATCCCTCTTGAGCATGTATGCTTCTGCTACTTGTTCTACATCACACTTCTTCCGCAAACGGCGAAACGCTTTGACTCGGTGAGTTTCGCGGCATTCCGACTTCGATGCCCCGGTTGCCGAAATTCAGTTGCCTTTGAATTTCGGGTGATCCCTCTTGAGCATGTATGCTTCTGCTACTTGTTCTACATCACACTTCTTCCGCAAACGGCGAAACGCTTTGACTCGGTGAGTTTCGCGGCATTCCGACTTCGATGCCCCGGTTGCCGAAATTCAGTTGCCTTTGAATTTCGGGTGATCCCTCTTGAGCATGTATGCTTCTGCTACTTGTTCTACATCACACTTCTTCCGCAAACGGCGAAACGCTTTGACTCGGTGAGTTTCGCGGCATTCCGACTTCGATGCCCCGGTTGCCGAAATTCAGTTGCCTTTGAATTTCGGGTGATCCCTCTTGAGCATGTATGCTTCTGCTACTTGTTCTACATCACACTTCTTCCGCAAACGGCGAAACGCTTTGACTCGGTGAGTTTCGCGGCATTCCGACTTCGATGCCCCGGTTGCCGAAATTCAGTTGCCTTTGAATTTCGGGTGATCCCTCTTGAGCATGTATGCTTCTGCTACTTGTTCTACATCACACTTTCTTCCGCAAACGGCGAAACGCTTTGACTCGGTGAGTTTCGCGGCATTCCGACTTCGATGCCCCGGTTGCCGAAATTCAGTTGCCTTTGAATTTCGGGTGATCCCTCTTGAGCATGTATGCTTCTGCTACTTGTTCTACATCACACTTCCTTCCGCAAACGGCGAAACGCTTTGACTCGGTGAGTTTCGCGGCATTCCGACTTCGATGCCCCGGTTGCCGAAATTCAGTTGCCTTTGAATTTCGGGTGATCCCTCTTGAGCATGTATGCTTCTGCTACTTGTTCTACATCACACTTCCTTCCGCAAACGGCGAAACGCTTTGACTCGGTGAGTTTCGCGGCATTCCGACTTCGATGCCCCGGTTGCCGAAATTCAGTTGCCTTTGAATTTCGGGTGATCCCTCTTGAGCATGTATGCTTCTGCTACTTGTTCTACATCACACTTCTTCCGCAAACGGCGAAACGCTTTGACTCGGTGAGTTTCGCGGCATTCCGACTTCGATGCCCCGGTTGCCGAAATTCAGTTGCCTTTGAATTTCGGGTGATCCCTCTTGAGCATGTATGCTTCTGCTACTTGTTCTACATCACACTTCCTTCCGCAAACGGCGAAACGCTTTGACTCGGTGAGTTTCGCGGCATTCCGACTTCGATGCCCCGGTTGCCGAAATTCAGTTGCCTTTGAATTTCGGGTGATCCCTCTTGAGCATGTATGCTTCTGCTACTTGTTCTACATCACACTTCTTCCGCAAACGGCGAAACGCTTTGACTCGGTGAGTTTCGCGGCATTCCGACTTCGATGCCCCGGTTGCCGAAATTCAGTTGCCTTTGAATTTCGGGTGATCCCTCTTGAGCATGTATGCTTCTGCTACTTGTTCTACATCAGACTTCTTCCGCAAACGGCGAAACGCTTTGACTCGGTGAGTTTCGCGGCATTCCGACTTCGATGCCCCGGTTGCCGAAATTCAGTTGCCTTTGAATTTCGGGTGATCCCTCTTGAGCATGTATGCTTCTGCTACTTGTTCTACATCACACTTCTTCCGCAAACGGCGAAACGCTTTGACTCGGTGAGTTTCGCGGCATTCCGACTTCGATGCCCCGGTTGCCGAAATTCAGTTGCCTTTGAATTTCGGGTGATCCCTCTTGAGCATGTATGCTTCTGCTACTTGTTCTACATCACACTTCTTCCGCAAACGGCGAAACGCTTTGACTCGGTGAGTTTCGCGGCATTCCGACTTCGATGCCCCGGTTGCCGAAATTCAGTTGCCTTTGAATTTCGGGTGATCCCTCTTGAGCATGTATGCTTCTGCTACTTGTTCTACATCACACTTCCTTCCGCAAACGGCGAAACGCTTTGACTCGGTGAGTTTCGCGGCATTCCGACTTCGATGCCCCGGTTGCCGAAATTCAGTTGCCTTTGAATTTCGGGTGATCCCTCTTGAGCATGTATGCTTCTGCTACTTGTTCTACATCACACTTCTTCCGCAAACGGCGAAACGCTTTGACTCGGTGAGTTTCGCGGCATTCCGACTTCGATGCCCCGGTTGCCGAAATTCAGTTGCCTTTGAATTTCGGGTGATCCCTCTTGAGCATGTATGCTTCTGCTACTTGTTCTACATCACACTTCTTCCGCAAACGGCGAAACGCTTTGACTCGGTGAGTTTCGCGGCATTCCGACTTCGATGCCCCGGTTGCCGAAATTCAGTTGCCTTTGAATTTCGGGTGATCCCTCTTGAGCATGTATGCTTCTGCTACTTGTTCTACATCACACTTCTTCCGCAAACGGCGAAACGCTTTGACTCGGTGAGTTTCGCGGCATTCCGACTTCGATGCCCCGGTTGCCGAAATTCAGTTGCCTTTGAATTTCGGGTGATCCCTCTTGAGCATGTATGCTTCTGCTACTTGTTCTACATCAGACTTCTTCCGCAAACGGCGAAACGCTTTGACTCGGTGAGTTTCGCGGCATTCCGACTTCGATGCCCCGGTTGCCGAAATTCAGTTGCCTTTGAATTTCGGGTGATCCCTCTTGAGCATGTATGCTTCTGCTACTTGTTCTACATCACACTTCCTTCCGCAAACGGCGAAACGCTTTGACTCGGTGAGTTTCGCGGCATTCCGACTTCGATGCCCCGGTTGCCGAAATTCAGTTGCCTTTGAATTTCGGGTGATCCCTCTTGAGCATGTATGCTTCTGCTACTTGTTCTACACTTTCCTTCCGCAAACGGCGAAACGCTTTGACTCGGTGAGTTTCGCGGCATTCCGACTTCGATGCCCCGGTTGCCGAAATTCAGTTGCCTTTGAATTTCGGGTGATCCCTCTTGAGCATGTATGCTTCTGCTACTTGTTCTACATCACACTTCTTCCGCAAACGGCGAAACGCTTTGACTCGGTGAGTTTCGCGGCATTCCGACTTCGATGCCCCGGTTGCCGAAATTCAGTTGCCTTTGAATTTCGGGTGATCCCTCTTGAGCATGTATGCTTCTGCTACTTGTTCTACATCACACTTCCTTCCGCAAAGGCGAAACGCTTTGACTCGGTGAGTTTCGCGGCATTCCGACTTCGATGCCCCGGTTGCCGAAATTCAGTTGCCTTTGAATTTCGGGTGATCCCTCTTGAGCATGTATGCTTCTGCTACTTGTTCTACATCAGACTTCCTTCCGCAAACGGCGAAACGCTTTGACTCGGTGAGTTTCGCGGCATTCCGACTTCGATGCCCCGGTTGCCGAAATTCAGTTGCCTTTGAATTTCGGGTGATCCCTCTTGAGCATGTATGCTTCTGCTACTTGTTCTACATCAGACTTCCTTCCGCAAACGGCGAAACGCTTTGACTCGGTGAGTTTCGCGGCATTCCGACTTCGATGCCCCGGTTGCCGAAATTCAGTTGCCTTTGAATTTCGGGTGATCCCTCTTGAGCATGTATGCTTCTGCTACTTGTTCTACATCACACTTCTTCCGCAAACGGCGAAACGCTTTGACTCGGTGAGTTTCGCGGCATTCCGACTTCGATGCCCGGTTGCCGAAATTCAGTTGCCTTTGAATTTCGGGTGATCCCTCTTGAGCATGTATGCTTCTGCTACTTGTTCTACATCACACTTCCTTCCGCAAAGGGAAACGCTTTGACTCGGTGAGTTTCGCGGCATTCCGACTTCGATGCCCGGTTGCCGAAATTCAGTTGCCTTTGAATTTCGGGTGATCCCTCTTGAGCATGTATGCTTCTGCTACTTGTTCTACATCACACTTCCTTTCCGCAAAGGGCGAAACGCTTTGACTCGGTGAGTTTCGCGCATTCCGACTTCGATGCCCCGGTTGCCGAAATTCAGTTGCCTTTGAATTTCGGGTGATCCCTCTTGAGCATGTATGCTTCTGCTACTTGTTCTACATCAGACTTCTTCCGCAAACGGCGAAACGCTTTGACTCGGTGAGTTTCGCGGCATTCCGACTTCGATGCCCCGGTTGCCGAAATTCAGTTGCCTTTGAATTTCGGGTGATCCCTCTTGAGCATGTATGCTTCTGCTACTTGTTCTACATCACACTTCCTTCCGCAAACAGCGAAACGCTTTGACTCGGTGAGTTTCGCGGCATTCCGACTTCGATGCCCGGTTGCGAAATTCAGTTGCCTTTGAATTTCGGGTGATCCCTCTTGAGCATGTATG
>CM055351.1:2016153-2056076 GCA_029228515.1 Populus alba x Populus x berolinensis | reverse complement strand
TCGTGAGTTTCGCGGCATTCCGACTTCGATGCCCCGGTTGCCGAAATTCAGTTGCCTTTGAATTTCGGGTGATCCCTCTTGAGCATGTATGCTTCTGCTACTTGTTCTACATCACACTTCCTTCCGCAAATGGCGAAACGCTTTGACTCGGTGAGTTTCGCGGCATTCCGACTTCGATGCCCCGGTTGCCGAAATTCAGTTGACTTTGAATTTCGGTCTGATTCCTCTTGAGCATGTATGCTTTTGATACTTGTTCTACATCAGACTTCTTCCGCAATCAGGGGGGGAAACGCTTTGACTCGAAGTGAGGTTTCGCGGCAATCCGATTTTGATGCCTGGTTGCCGAAATTCAGCTACCTTTGAATTTCGGGTGATCCCTCTTGAGCATGTATGCTTCTGCTACTTGTTCTACATCAGATTTCCTTCCGCAAACGGCGAAAACGCTTTGACTCGTTGAGTTTCGCGGCCATTTCGACTCGTCGATTGCGCTCCAGGTTGCCGATATTGAGTTGCCTTTGAATTTCGGGTGATCCCTATTGATCATGTATGCTTCTGATACTTGTTCTACATCACGACTTTCTTCCGCAAACGGCGAAACGCTTTGACTTGGTGAGTTTCGCGGCATTCCGGACTTCGATGCCCCGGTTGCCGAAATTCAGTTGACTTCGAATTTCGGGTGATCCCTCTTGAGCATGTAAGCTTATGCTACTTGTTCTACATCAGGCTATTCTTCTGCAAACGGCGAAACGCTTTGACTTGAGAGTTTCGCGGCATTTCGCCTTCGATGGCTGGTTGCCGAAATTAAGGTGCCTTTGAATTTAGGGTGATCACTCTTGAGAAAGTAAGCTTTCTGCTACTTGATCAACATCCGACTTTCTTCTGCAAACGGCGAAACGCTTTGACTCTGTGAGTTTCGCAGCATTCCGCCTTCGACGCCCCGGTTGCCGAAATTTAGTTGCCTTTGAATTTCGGGTGATCACTCTTGAGCAAGTAAGCTTCTGCTACTTGTTCTACATCATACTTCCTTCCGCAAACGGCGAAACACTTTGACTCGGTGAGTTTCGCGGCATTCCGCCTTCGATGCCCCGGTTGCTGAAATTCAGTTGCCTTTGAATTTCGGGTGTTCCCTCTCGAGCATGTATGCTTCTGCTACGTGTTCTACATGAGACTTTCTTCCGCAAAACGGCAAAACGCTTTGACTCGGTGAGTTTCGGGGCATTTCGACTTCAATTTCCCGGTTACCCAAATTCAGTTGCCTTTGAATTTCGGGTGATCCCTCTTGAGCATGTATGCTTTTGCTACTTGTTCTACATCAGACTTCCTTCCGCAAACGGGGAAACGCTTTGACTCGGTGAGTTTCGCGGCATTCCGATTTTGATGCCCCTGTTGCCGAAATTCAGCTACCTTTGTTTTGTTTTTTTTTTTTTCTTTCGAAATTTCGGGTGATCCCTCTTGAGCATGTATGCTTCTGCTACTTGTTCTACATCCAGACTTTCTTCCGCAAACGGGCGAAACGCTTTGACTCGAGTGAGTTTCGCGGCATTCCTCCGTCGATGCGCGGAGTTGCCGAAATTGAGTTGCTTTTGAATTTCGGGATGATCCCTCTTGAGCATGTATGCTTCTAGCTTTTTACTTGTTCTACATCAGACTTTCTTCCGCAAACGGCGAAACGCTTTGACTCTGTGAGTTTCGCGGCATTCCGACTTCGATGCCCCGGTTGCCGAAATTCAGTTGCCTTACGAATTTCGGTGTGATCCATCTTGAGCATTGTATGCTTTCTGCTACTTGTTCTACATCAGGCTTTCTTCTGCAAACGGCGAAACGCTTTGACTTTGTGAGTTTAGCGGCATTCCGCATTCGATGGCCTGGTTGCCGAAATTCAGTTGCCTTTGAATTTCGGGTGATCACTATTGAGCTAGTAAGCTTCTGCTACTTGTTCTACATCTGACTTTCTTCTGCAAACGTGCGAAACGCTTTGAATCTGTGAGTTTCGCAGCATTCCGCTCTACGACGCCCGGTTGCCGAATTTTAGTTGCCTTAGAATTTAGGCGTGATCACTATTTGAGCAAGTAAGCTTCTGCTACTTGTTCTACATCATACTTCCTGTCCGCAAACCGAAAAACAAAAAAAACAACAAAAAAAAAAAAAAAAAAAAAAAAAAAAAATAAAAAAAAAAAAAAAAAAAAAAACAAAAAAAAAAAAAAAAAACAAATAAAAAAACATTCGGCGAAACACTTTGACTCGGTGAGTTTCGCGGCATTCCGCCTTCGATGCCCCGGTTGCTGAAATTCAGTTGCCTTTGAATTTCGGGTGTTCCCTCTCGAGCATGTATGCTTCTGCTACGTGTTCTACATGAGACTTTCTTCCGCAAAACGGCAAAACGCTTTGACTCGGTGAGTTTCGGGGCATTTCGACTTCAATTTCCCGGTTACCCAAATTCAGTTGCCTTTGAATTTCGGGTGATCCCTCTTGAGCATGTATGCTTTTGCTACTTGTTCTACATCAGACTTCCTTCCGCAAACGGGGAAACGCTTTGACTCGGTGAGTTTCGCGGCATTCCGATTTTGATGCCCCTGTTGCCGAAATTCAGCTACCTTTGAATTTCGGGTGATCCCTCTTGAGCATGTATGCTTCTGCTACTTGTTCTACATCAGACTTTCTTCCGCAAACGGCGAAACGCTTTGACTCGGTGAGTTTCGCGGCATTCCTCCGTCGATGCGCGGGTTGCCGAAATTGAGTTGCCTTTGAATTTCGGGTGATCCCTCTTGAGCATGTATGCTTCTGCTACTTGTTCTACATCAGACTTTCTTCCGCAAACGGCGAAACGCTTTGACTCTGTGAGTTTCGCAGCATTCCGACTTCGGATGCCCCGGTTGCCGAAATTCAGTTGCCTTTGAATTTCGGGTGATCCCTCTTGAGCATGTATGCTTCTGCTACTTGTTCTACATCAGACTTTCTTCCGCAAACGGCGAAACGCTTTGACTCTGTGAGTTTCGCGGCATTCCGACTTCGATGCCCCGGTTGCCGAAATTCAGTTGCCTTCGAATTTCGGGTGATCCCTCTTGAGCATGTATGCTTCTGCTACTTGTTCTACATCAGACTTTCTTCTGCAAACGGCGAAACGCTTTGACTCGGTGAGTTTCGCGGCATTCCGACTTCGATGCCCCGTTTGCCGAAATTCAGTTGCCTTTGAATTTCGAGTGATCCCTCTTGAGCATGTATGCTTCTGCTACTTGTTCTACATCACACTTCCTTCCGCAAACAGCGAAACGCTTTGACTCGGTGAGTTTCGCGGCATTCCGACTTCGATGCCCCGGTTGCCGAAATTCAGTTGCCTTTGAATTTCGGGTGATCCCTCTTGAGCATGTATGCTTCTGCTACTTGTTCTACATCACACTTCTTCCGCAAACGGCGAAACGCTTTGACTCGGTGAGTTTCGCGGCATTCCGACTTCGATGCCCGGTTGCCGAAATTCAGTTGCCTTTGAATTTCGGGTGATCCCTCTTGAGCATGTATGCTTCTGCTACTTGTTCTACATCACACTTCTTCCGCAAACGGCGAAACGCTTTGACTCGGTGAGTTTCGCGGCATTCCGACTTCGATGCCCCGGTTGCCGAAATTCAGTTGCCTTTGAATTTCGGGTGATCCCTCTTGAGCATGTATGCTTCTGCTACTTGTTCTACATCACACTTCTTCCGCAAACGGCGAAACGCTTTGACTCGGTGAGTTTCGCGGCATTCCGACTTCGATGCCCCGGTTGCCGAAATTCAGTTGCCTTTGAATTTCGGGTGATCCCTCTTGAGCATGTATGCTTCTGCTACTTGTTCTACATCACACTTCTTCCGCAAACGGCGAAACGCTTTGACTCGGTGAGTTTCGCGGCATTCCGACTTCGATGCCCCGGTTGCCGAAATTCAGTTGCCTTTGAATTTCGGGTGATCCCTCTTGAGCATGTATGCTTCTGCTACTTGTTCTACATCACACTTCCTTCCGCAAACGGCGAAACGCTTTGACTCGGTGAGTTTCGCGGCATTCCGACTTCGATGCCCCGGTTGCCGAAATTCAGTTGCCTTTGAATTTCGGGTGATCCCTCTTGAGCATGTATGCTTCTGCTACTTGTTCTACATCACACTTCTTCCGCAAACGGCGAAACGCTTTGACTCGGTGAGTTTCGCGGCATTCCGACTTCGATGCCCGGTTGCCGAAATTCAGTTGCCTTTGAATTTCGGGTGATCCCTCTTGAGCATGTATGCTTCTGCTACTTGTTCTACATCACACTTCCTTCCGCAAACGGCGAAACGCTTTGACTCGGTGAGTTTCGCGGCATTCCGACTTCGATGCCCGGTTGCCGAAATTCAGTTGCCTTTGAATTTCGGGTGATCCCTCTTGAGCATGTATGCTTCTGCTACTTGTTCTACATCACACTTCCTTCCGCAAACGGCGAAACGCTTTGACTCGGTGAGTTTCGCGGCATTCCGACTTCGATGCCCCGGTTGCCGAAATTCAGTTGCCTTTGAATTTCGGGTGATCCCTCTTGAGCATGTATGCTTCTGCTACTTGTTCTACATCACACTTCTTCCGCAAACGGCGAAACGCTTTGACTCGGTGAGTTTCGCGGCATTCCGACTTCGATGCCCCGGTTGCCGAAATTCAGTTGCCTTTGAATTTCGGGTGATCCCTCTTGAGCATGTATGCTTCTGCTACTTGTTCTACATCACACTTCCTTCCGCAAACGGCGAAACGCTTTGACTCGGTGAGTTTCGCGGCATTCCGACTTCGATGCCCCGGTTGCCGAAATTCAGTTGCCTTTGAATTTCGGGTGATCCCTCTTGAGCATGTATGCTTCTGCTACTTGTTCTACATCACACTTCCTTCCGCAAACGGCGAAACGCTTTGACTCGGTGAGTTTCGCGGCATTCCGACTTCGATGCCCCGGTTGCCGAAATTCAGTTGCCTTTGAATTTCGGGTGATCCCTCTTGAGCATGTATGCTTCTGCTACTTGTTCTACATCACACTTCCTTCCGCAAACGGCGAAACGCTTTGACTCGGTGAGTTTCGCGGCATTCCGACTTCGATGCCCCGGTTGCCGAAATTCAGTTGCCTTTGAATTTCGGGTGATCCCTCTTGAGCATGTATGCTTCTGCTACTTGTTCTACATCACACTTCTTCCGCAAACGGCGAAACGCTTTGACTCGGTGAGTTTCGCGGCATTCCGACTTCGATGCCCCGGTTGCCGAAATTCAGTTGCCTTTGAATTTCGGGTGATCCCTCTTGAGCATGTATGCTTCTGCTACTTGTTCTACATCACACTTCCTTCCGCAAACGGCGAAACGCTTTGACTCGGTGAGTTTCGCGGCATTCCGACTTCGATGCCCCGGTTGCCGAAATTCAGTTGCCTTTGAATTTCGGGTGATCCCTCTTGAGCATGTATGCTTCTGCTACTTGTTCTACATCACACTTCCTTCCGCAAACGGCGAAACGCTTTGACTCGGTGAGTTTCGCGGCATTCCGACTTCGATGCCCCGGTTGCCGAAATTCAGTTGCCTTTGAATTTCGGGTGATCCCTCTTGAGCATGTATGCTTCTGCTACTTGTTCTACATCACACTTCCTTCCGCAAACGGCGAAACGCTTTGACTCGGTGAGTTTCGCGGCATTCCGACTTCGATGCCCCGGTTGCCGAAATTCAGTTGCCTTTGAATTTCGGGTGATCCCTCTTGAGCATGTATGCTTCTGCTACTTGTTCTACATCACACTTCCTTCCGCAAACGGCGAAACGCTTTGACTCGGTGAGTTTCGCGGCATTCCGACTTCGATGCCCGGTTGCCGAAATTCAGTTGCCTTTGAATTTCGGGTGATCCCTCTTGAGCATGTATGCTTCTGCTACTTGTTCTACATCACACTTCTTCCGCAAACGGCGAAACGCTTTGACTCGGTGAGTTTCGCGGCATTCCGACTTCGATGCCCCGGTTGCCGAAATTCAGTTGCCTTTGAATTTCGGGTGATCCCTCTTGAGCATGTATGCTTCTGCTACTTGTTCTACATCACACTTCCTTCCGCAAACGGCGAAACGCTTTGACTCGGTGAGTTTCGCGGCATTCCGACTTCGATGCCCCGGTTGCCGAAATTCAGTTGCCTTTGAATTTCGGGTGATCCCTCTTGAGCATGTATGCTTCTGCTACTTGTTCTACATCACACTTCTTCCGCAAACGGCGAAACGCTTTGACTCGGTGAGTTTCGCGGCATTCCGACTTCGATGCCCCGGTTGCCGAAATTCAGTTGCCTTTGAATTTCGGGTGATCCCTCTTGAGCATGTATGCTTCTGCTACTTGTTCTACATCACACTTCTTCCGCAAACGGCGAAACGCTTTGACTCGGTGAGTTTCGCGGCATTCCGACTTCGATGCCCCGGTTGCCGAAATTCAGTTGCCTTTGAATTTCGGGTGATCCCTCTTGAGCATGTATGCTTCTGCTACTTGTTCTACATCACACTTCTTCCGCAAACGGCGAAACGCTTTGACTCGGTGAGTTTCGCGGCATTCCGACTTCGATGCCCCGGTTGCCGAAATTCAGTTGCCTTTGAATTTCGGGTGATCCCTCTTGAGCATGTATGCTTCTGCTACTTGTTCTACATCACACTTCTTCCGCAAACGGCGAAACGCTTTGACTCGGTGAGTTTCGCGGCATTCCGACTTCGATGCCCCGGTTGCCGAAATTCAGTTGCCTTTGAATTTCGGGTGATCCCTCTTGAGCATGTATGCTTCTGCTACTTGTTCTACATCACACTTCTTCCGCAAACGGCGAAACGCTTTGACTCGGTGAGTTTCGCGGCATTCCGACTTCGATGCCCCGGTTGCCGAAATTCAGTTGCCTTTGAATTTCGGGTGATCCCTCTTGAGCATGTATGCTTCTGCTACTTGTTCTACATCACACTTCCTTCCGCAAACGGCGAAACGCTTTGACTCGGTGAGTTTCGCGGCATTCCGACTTCGATGCCCGGTTGCCGAAATTCAGTTGCCTTTGAATTTCGGGTGATCCCTCTTGAGCATGTATGCTTCTGCTACTTGTTCTACATCACACTTCTTCCGCAAACGGCGAAACGCTTTGACTCGGTGAGTTTCGCGGCATTCCGACTTCGATGCCCCGGTTGCCGAAATTCAGTTGCCTTTGAATTTCGGGTGATCCCTCTTGAGCATGTATGCTTCTGCTACTTGTTCTACATCACACTTCCTTCCGCAAACGGCGAAACGCTTTGACTCGGTGAGTTTCGCGGCATTCCGACTTCGATGCCCCGGTTGCCGAAATTCAGTTGCCTTTGAATTTCGGGTGATCCCTCTTGAGCATGTATGCTTCTGCTACTTGTTCTACATCACACTTCCTTCCGCAAACGGCGAAACGCTTTGACTCGGTGAGTTTCGCGGCATTCCGACTTCGATGCCCCGGTTGCCGAAATTCAGTTGCCTTTGAATTTCGGGTGATCCCTCTTGAGCATGTATGCTTCTGCTACTTGTTCTACATCACACTTCTTCCGCAAACGGCGAAACGCTTTGACTCGGTGAGTTTCGCGGCATTCCGACTTCGATGCCCCGGTTGCCGAAATTCAGTTGCCTTTGAATTTCGGGTGATCCCTCTTGAGCATGTATGCTTCTGCTACTTGTTCTACATCACACTTCTTCCGCAAACGGCGAAACGCTTTGACTCGGTGAGTTTCGCGGCATTCCGACTTCGATGCCCCGGTTGCCGAAATTCAGTTGCCTTTGAATTTCGGGTGATCCCTCTTGAGCATGTATGCTTCTGCTACTTGTTCTACATCACACTTCTTCCGCAAACGGCGAAACGCTTTGACTCGGTGAGTTTCGCGGCATTCCGACTTCGATGCCCCGGTTGCCGAAATTCAGTTGCCTTTGAATTTCGGGTGATCCCTCTTGAGCATGTATGCTTCTGCTACTTGTTCTACATCACACTTCTTCCGCAAACGGCGAAACGCTTTGACTCGGTGAGTTTCGCGGCATTCCGACTTCGATGCCCCGGTTGCCGAAATTCAGTTGCCTTTGAATTTCGG
Source organism: Populus alba x Populus x berolinensis (assembly GCA_029228515.1). Classification (NCBI taxonomy): domain Eukaryota; kingdom Viridiplantae; phylum Streptophyta; class Magnoliopsida; order Malpighiales; family Salicaceae; genus Populus; species Populus alba x Populus x berolinensis. Next base: position 2,048,015 of record CM055351.1, on the reverse strand, counting down.
GTGATCCCTCTTGAGCATGTATGCTTCTGCTACTTGTTCTACATCACACTTCTTCCGCAAACGGCGAAACGCTTTGACTCGGTGAGTTTCGCGGCATTCCGACTTCGATGCCCCGGTTGCCGAAATTCAGTTGCCTTTGAATTTCGGGTGATCCCTCTTGAGCATGTATGCTTCTGCTACTTGTTCTACATCACACTTCCTTCCGCAAACGGCGAAACGCTTTGACTCGGTGAGTTTCGCGGCATTCCGACTTCGATGCCCCGGTTGCCGAAATTCAGTTGCCTTTGAATTTCGGGTGATCCCTCTTGAGCATGTATGCTTCTGCTACTTGTTCTACATCACACTTCTTCCGCAAACGGCGAAACGCTTTGACTCGGTGAGTTTCGCGGCATTCCGACTTCGATGCCCCGGTTGCCGAAATTCAGTTGCCTTTGAATTTCGGGTGATCCCTCTTGAGCATGTATGCTTCTGCTACTTGTTCTACATCACACTTCTTCCGCAAACGGCGAAACGCTTTGACTCGGTGAGTTTCGCGGCATTCCGACTTCGATGCCCCGGTTGCCGAAATTCAGTTGCCTTTGAATTTCGGGTGATCCCTCTTGAGCATGTATGCTTCTGCTACTTGTTCTACATCACACTTCTTCCGCAAACGGCGAAACGCTTTGACTCGGTGAGTTTCGCGGCATTCCGACTTCGATGCCCCGGTTGCCGAAATTCAGTTGCCTTTGAATTTCGGGTGATCCCTCTTGAGCATGTATGCTTCTGCTACTTGTTCTACATCACACTTCTTCCGCAAACGGCGAAACGCTTTGACTCGGTGAGTTTCGCGGCATTCCGACTTCGATGCCCCGGTTGCCGAAATTCAGTTGCCTTTGAATTTCGGGTGATCCCTCTTGAGCATGTATGCTTCTGCTACTTGTTCTACATCACACTTCTTCCGCAAACGGCGAAACGCTTTGACTCGGTGAGTTTCGCGGCATTCCGACTTCGATGCCCCGGTTGCCGAAATTCAGTTGCCTTTGAATTTCGGGTGATCCCTCTTGAGCATGTATGCTTCTGCTACTTGTTCTACATCACACTTCTTCCGCAAACGGCGAAACGCTTTGACTCGGTGAGTTTCGCGGCATTCCGACTTCGATGCCCCGGTTGCCGAAATTCAGTTGCCTTTGAATTTCGGGTGATCCCTCTTGAGCATGTATGCTTCTGCTACTTGTTCTACATCACACTTCCTTCCGCAAACGGCGAAACGCTTTGACTCGGTGAGTTTCGCGGCATTCCGACTTCGATGCCCCGGTTGCCGAAATTCAGTTGCCTTTGAATTTCGGGTGATCCCTCTTGAGCATGTATGCTTCTGCTACTTGTTCTACATCACACTTCTTCCGCAAACGGCGAAACGCTTTGACTCGGTGAGTTTCGCGGCATTCCGACTTCGATGCCCCGGTTGCCGAAATTCAGTTGCCTTTGAATTTCGGGTGATCCCTCTTGAGCATGTATGCTTCTGCTACTTGTTCTACATCACACTTCTTCCGCAAACGGCGAAACGCTTTGACTCGGTGAGTTTCGCGGCATTCCGACTTCGATGCCCCGGTTGCCGAAATTCAGTTGCCTTTGAATTTCGGGTGATCCCTCTTGAGCATGTATGCTTCTGCTACTTGTTCTACATCACACTTCTTCCGCAAACGGCGAAACGCTTTGACTCGGTGAGTTTCGCGGCATTCCGACTTCGATGCCCCGGTTGCCGAAATTCAGTTGCCTTTGAATTTCGGGTGATCCCTCTTGAGCATGTATGCTTCTGCTACTTGTTCTACATCACACTTCCTTCCGCAAACGGCGAAACGCTTTGACTCGGTGAGTTTCGCGGCATTCCGACTTCGATGCCCCGGTTGCCGAAATTCAGTTGCCTTTGAATTTCGGGTGATCCCTCTTGAGCATGTATGCTTCTGCTACTTGTTCTACATCACACTTCTTCCGCAAACGGCGAAACGCTTTGACTCGGTGAGTTTCGCGGCATTCCGACTTCGATGCCCCGGTTGCCGAAATTCAGTTGCCTTTGAATTTCGGGTGATCCCTCTTGAGCATGTATGCTTCTGCTACTTGTTCTACATCACACTTCTTCCGCAAACGGCGAAACGCTTTGACTCGGTGAGTTTCGCGGCATTCCGACTTCGATGCCCCGGTTGCCGAAATTCAGTTGCCTTTGAATTTCGGGTGATCCCTCTTGAGCATGTATGCTTCTGCTACTTGTTCTACATCACACTTCTTCCGCAAACGGCGAAACGCTTTGACTCGGTGAGTTTCGCGGCATTCCGACTTCGATGCCCCGGTTGCCGAAATTCAGTTGCCTTTGAATTTCGGGTGATCCCTCTTGAGCATGTATGCTTCTGCTACTTGTTCTACATCACACTTCTTCCGCAAACGGCGAAACGCTTTGACTCGGTGAGTTTCGCGGCATTCCGACTTCGATGCCCCGGTTGCCGAAATTCAGTTGCCTTTGAATTTCGGGTGATCCCTCTTGAGCATGTATGCTTCTGCTACTTGTTCTACATCACACTTCTTCCGCAAACGGCGAAACGCTTTGACTCGGTGAGTTTCGCGGCATTCCGACTTCGATGCCCCGGTTGCCGAAATTCAGTTGCCTTTGAATTTCGGGTGATCCCTCTTGAGCATGTATGCTTCTGCTACTTGTTCTACATCACACTTCCTTCCGCAAACGGCGAAACGCTTTGACTCGGTGAGTTTCGCGGCATTCCGACTTCGATGCCCGGTTGCCGAAATTCAGTTGCCTTTGAATTTCGGGTGATCCCTCTTGAGCATGTATGCTTCTGCTACTTGTTCTACATCACACTTCTTCCGCAAACGGCGAAACGCTTTGACTCGGTGAGTTTCGCGGCATTCCGACTTCGATGCCCCGGTTGCCGAAATTCAGTTGCCTTTGAATTTCGGGTGATCCCTCTTGAGCATGTATGCTTCTGCTACTTGTTCTACATCACACTTCTTCCGCAAACGGCGAAACGCTTTGACTCGGTGAGTTTCGCGGCATTCCGACTTCGATGCCCCGGTTGCCGAAATTCAGTTGCCTTTGAATTTCGGGTGATCCCTCTTGAGCATGTATGCTTCTGCTACTTGTTCTACATCACACTTCTTCCGCAAACGGCGAAACGCTTTGACTCGGTGAGTTTCGCGGCATTCCGACTTCGATGCCCCGGTTGCCGAAATTCAGTTGCCTTTGAATTTCGGGTGATCCCTCTTGAGCATGTATGCTTCTGCTACTTGTTCTACATCACACTTCCTTCCGCAAACGGCGAAACGCTTTGACTCGGTGAGTTTCGCGGCATTCCGACTTCGATGCCCCGGTTGCCGAAATTCAGTTGCCTTTGAATTTCGGGTGATCCCTCTTGAGCATGTATGCTTCTGCTACTTGTTCTACATCACACTTCTTCCGCAAACGGCGAAACGCTTTGACTCGGTGAGTTTCGCGGCATTCCGACTTCGATGCCCCGGTTGCCGAAATTCAGTTGCCTTTGAATTTCGGGTGATCCCTCTTGAGCATGTATGCTTCTGCTACTTGTTCTACATCACACTTCTTCCGCAAACGGCGAAACGCTTTGACTCGGTGAGTTTCGCGGCATTCCGACTTCGATGCCCCGGTTGCCGAAATTCAGTTGCCTTTGAATTTCGGGTGATCCCTCTTGAGCATGTATGCTTCTGCTACTTGTTCTACATCACACTTCCTTCCGCAAACGGCGAAACGCTTTGACTCGGTGAGTTTCGCGGCATTCCGACTTCGATGCCCCGGTTGCCGAAATTCAGTTGCCTTTGAATTTCGGGTGATCCCTCTTGAGCATGTATGCTTCTGCTACTTGTTCTACATCACACTTCCTTCCGCAAACGGCGAAACGCTTTGACTCGGTGAGTTTCGCGGCATTCCGACTTCGATGCCCCGGTTGCCGAAATTCAGTTGCCTTTGAATTTCGGGTGATCCCTCTTGAGCATGTATGCTTCTGCTACTTGTTCTACATCACACTTCTTCCGCAAACGGCGAAACGCTTTGACTCGGTGAGTTTCGCGGCATTCCGACTTCGATGCCCCGGTTGCCGAAATTCAGTTGCCTTTGAATTTCGGGTGATCCCTCTTGAGCATGTATGCTTCTGCTACTTGTTCTACATCACACTTCCTTCCGCAAACGGCGAAACGCTTTGACTCGGTGAGTTTCGCGGCATTCCGACTTCGATGCCCCGGTTGCCGAAATTCAGTTGCCTTTGAATTTCGGGTGATCCCTCTTGAGCATGTATGCTTCTGCTACTTGTTCTACATCACACTTCTTCCGCAAACGGCGAAACGCTTTGACTCGGTGAGTTTCGCGGCATTCCGACTTCGATGCCCCGGTTGCCGAAATTCAGTTGCCTTTGAATTTCGGGTGATCCCTCTTGAGCATGTATGCTTCTGCTACTTGTTCTACATCACACTTCCTTCCGCAAACGGCGAAACGCTTTGACTCGGTGAGTTTCGCGGCATTCCGACTTCGATGCCCGGTTGCCGAAATTCAGTTGCCTTTGAATTTCGGGTGATCCCTCTTGAGCATGTATGCTTCTGCTACTTGTTCTACATCACACTTCTTCCGCAAACGGCGAAACGCTTTGACTCGGTGAGTTTCGCGGCATTCCGACTTCGATGCCCCGGTTGCCGAAATTCAGTTGCCTTTGAATTTCGGGTGATCCCTCTTGAGCATGTATGCTTCTGCTACTTGTTCTACATCACACTTCCTTCCGCAAACGGCGAAACGCTTTGACTCGGTGAGTTTCGCGGCATTCCGACTTCGATGCCCCGGTTGCCGAAATTCAGTTGCCTTTGAATTTCGGGTGATCCCTCTTGAGCATGTATGCTTCTGCTACTTGTTCTACATCACACTTCCTTCCGCAAACGGCGAAACGCTTTGACTCGGTGAGTTTCGCGGCATTCCGACTTCGATGCCCCGGTTGCCGAAATTCAGTTGCCTTTGAATTTCGGGTGATCCCTCTTGAGCATGTATGCTTCTGCTACTTGTTCTACATCACACTTCCTTCCGCAAACGGCGAAACGCTTTGACTCGGTGAGTTTCGCGGCATTCCGACTTCGATGCCCCGGTTGCCGAAATTCAGTTGCCTTTGAATTTCGGGTGATCCCTCTTGAGCATGTATGCTTCTGCTACTTGTTCTACATCACACTTCTTCCGCAAACGGCGAAACGCTTTGACTCGGTGAGTTTCGCGGCATTCCGACTTCGATGCCCCGGTTGCCGAAATTCAGTTGCCTTTGAATTTCGGGTGATCCCTCTTGAGCATGTATGCTTCTGCTACTTGTTCTACATCACACTTCTTCCGCAAACGGCGAAACGCTTTGACTCGGTGAGTTTCGCGGCATTCCGACTTCGATGCCCCGGTTGCCGAAATTCAGTTGCCTTTGAATTTCGGGTGATCCCTCTTGAGCATGTATGCTTCTGCTACTTGTTCTACATCACACTTCCTTCCGCAAACGGCGAAACGCTTTGACTCGGTGAGTTTCGCGGCATTCCGACTTCGATGCCCCGGTTGCCGAAATTCAGTTGCCTTTGAATTTCGGGTGATCCCTCTTGAGCATGTATGCTTCTGCTACTTGTTCTACATCACACTTCTTCCGCAAACGGCGAAACGCTTTGACTCGGTGAGTTTCGCGGCATTCCGACTTCGATGCCCCGGTTGCCGAAATTCAGTTGCCTTTGAATTTCGGGTGATCCCTCTTGAGCATGTATGCTTCTGCTACTTGTTCTACATCACACTTCCTTCCGCAAACGGCGAAACGCTTTGACTCGGTGAGTTTCGCGGCATTCCGACTTCGATGCCCGGTTGCCGAAATTCAGTTGCCTTTGAATTTCGGGTGATCCCTCTTGAGCATGTATGCTTCTGCTACTTGTTCTACATCACACTTCCTTCCGCAAACGGCGAAACGCTTTGACTCGGTGAGTTTCGCGGCATTCCGACTTCGATGCCCCGGTTGCCGAAATTCAGTTGCCTTTGAATTTCGGGTGATCCCTCTTGAGCATGTATGCTTCTGCTACTTGTTCTACATCACACTTCCTTCCGCAAACGGCGAAACGCTTTGACTCGGTGAGTTTCGCGGCATTCCGACTTCGATGCCCCGGTTGCCGAAATTCAGTTGCCTTTGAATTTCGGGTGATCCCTCTTGAGCATGTATGCTTCTGCTACTTGTTCTACATCACACTTCTTCCGCAAACGGCGAAACGCTTTGACTCGGTGAGTTTCGCGGCATTCCGACTTCGATGCCCCGGTTGCCGAAATTCAGTTGCCTTTGAATTTCGGGTGATCCCTCTTGAGCATGTATGCTTCTGCTACTTGTTCTACATCACACTTCCTTCCGCAAACGGCGAAACGCTTTGACTCGGTGAGTTTCGCGGCATTCCGACTTCGATGCCCGGTTGCCGAAATTCAGTTGCCTTTGAATTTCGGGTGATCCCTCTTGAGCATGTATGCTTCTGCTACTTGTTCTACATCACACTTCTTCCGCAAACGGCGAAACGCTTTGACTCGGTGAGTTTCGCGGCATTCCGACTTCGATGCCCCGGTTGCCGAAATTCAGTTGCCTTTGAATTTCGGGTGATCCCTCTTGAGCATGTATGCTTCTGCTACTTGTTCTACATCACACTTCCTTCCGCAAACGGCGAAACGCTTTGACTCGGTGAGTTTCGCGGCATTCCGACTTCGATGCCCGGTTGCCGAAATTCAGTTGCCTTTGAATTTCGGGTGATCCCTCTTGAGCATGTATGCTTCTGCTACTTGTTCTACATCACACTTCCTTCCGCAAACGGCGAAACGCTTTGACTCGGTGAGTTTCGCGGCATTCCGACTTCGATGCCCCGGTTGCCGAAATTCAGTTGCCTTTGAATTTCGGGTGATCCCTCTTGAGCATGTATGCTTCTGCTACTTGTTCTACATCACACTTCCTTCCGCAAACGGCGAAACGCTTTGACTCGGTGAGTTTCGCGGCATTCCGACTTCGATGCCCCGGTTGCCGAAATTCAGTTGCCTTTGAATTTCGGGTGATCCCTCTTGAGCATGTATGCTTCTGCTACTTGTTCTACATCACACTTCCTTCCGCAAACGGCGAAACGCTTTGACTCGGTGAGTTTCGCGGCATTCCGACTTCGATGCCCCGGTTGCCGAAATTCAGTTGCCTTTGAATTTCGGGTGATCCCTCTTGAGCATGTATGCTTCTGCTACTTGTTCTACATCACACTTCCTTCCGCAAACGGCGAAACGCTTTGACTCGGTGAGTTTCGCGGCATTCCGACTTCGATGCCCCGGTTGCCGAAATTCAGTTGCCTTTGAATTTCGGGTGATCCCTCTTGAGCATGTATGCTTCTGCTACTTGTTCTACATCACACTTCCTTCCGCAAACGGCGAAACGCTTTGACTCGGTGAGTTTCGCGGCATTCCGACTTCGATGCCCCGGTTGCCGAAATTCAGTTGCCTTTGAATTTCGGGTGATCCCTCTTGAGCATGTATGCTTCTGCTACTTGTTCTACATCACACTTCCTTCCGCAAACGGCGAAACGCTTTGACTCGGTGAGTTTCGCGGCATTCCGACTTCGATGCCCCGGTTGCCGAAATTCAGTTGCCTTTGAATTTCGGGTGATCCCTCTTGAGCATGTATGCTTCTGCTACTTGTTCTACATCACACTTCTTCCGCAAACGGCGAAACGCTTTGACTCGGTGAGTTTCGCGGCATTCCGACTTCGATGCCCCGGTTGCCGAAATTCAGTTGCCTTTGAATTTCGGGTGATCCCTCTTGAGCATGTATGCTTCTGCTACTTGTTCTACATCACACTTCCTTCCGCAAACGGCGAAACGCTTTGACTCGGTGAGTTTCGCGGCATTCCGACTTCGATGCCCCGGTTGCCGAAATTCAGTTGCCTTTGAATTTCGGGTGATCCCTCTTGAGCATGTATGCTTCTGCTACTTGTTCTACATCACACTTCTTCCGCAAACGGCGAAACGCTTTGACTCGGTGAGTTTCGCGGCATTCCGACTTCGATGCCCCGGTTGCCGAAATTCAGTTGCCTTTGAATTTCGGGTGATCCCTCTTGAGCATGTATGCTTCTGCTACTTGTTCTACATCACACTTCCTTCCGCAAACGGCGAAACGCTTTGACTCGGTGAGTTTCGCGGCATTCCGACTTCGATGCCCCGGTTGCCGAAATTCAGTTGCCTTTGAATTTCGGGTGATCCCTCTTGAGCATGTATGCTTCTGCTACTTGTTCTACATCACACTTCTTCCGCAAACGGCGAAACGCTTTGACTCGGTGAGTTTCGCGGCATTCCGACTTCGATGCCCCGGTTGCCGAAATTCAGTTGCCTTTGAATTTCGGGTGATCCCTCTTGAGCATGTATGCTTCTGCTACTTGTTCTACATCACACTTCCTTCCGCAAACGGCGAAACGCTTTGACTCGGTGAGTTTCGCGGCATTCCGACTTCGATGCCCCGGTTGCCGAAATTCAGTTGCCTTTGAATTTCGGGTGATCCCTCTTGAGCATGTATGCTTCTGCTACTTGTTCTACATCACACTTCCTTCCGCAAACGGCGAAACGCTTTGACTCGGTGAGTTTCGCGGCATTCCGACTTCGATGCCCCGGTTGCCGAAATTCAGTTGCCTTTGAATTTCGGGTGATCCCTCTTGAGCATGTATGCTTCTGCTACTTGTTCTACATCACTTCCTTCCGCAAACGGCGAAACGCTTTGACTCGGTGAGTTTCGCGGCATTCCGACTTCGATGCCCCGGTTGCCGAAATTCAGTTGCCTTTGAATTTCGGGTGATCCCTCTTGAGCATGTATGCTTCTGCTACTTGTTCTACATCACACTTCCTTCCGCAAACGGCGAAACGCTTTGACTCGGTGAGTTTCGCGGCATTCCGACTTCGATGCCCCGGTTGCCGAAATTCAGTTGCCTTTGAATTTCGGGTGATCCCTCTTGAGCATGTATGCTTCTGCTACTTGTTCTACATCACACTTCTTCCGCAAACGGCGAAACGCTTTGACTCGGTGAGTTTCGCGGCATTCCGACTTCGATGCCCCGGTTGCCGAAATTCAGTTGCCTTTGAATTTCGGGTGATCCCTCTTGAGCATGTATGCTTCTGCTACTTGTTCTACATCACACTTCCTTCCGCAAACGGCGAAACGCTTTGACTCGGTGAGTTTCGCGGCATTCCGACTTCGATGCCCCGGTTGCCGAAATTCAGTTGCCTTTGAATTTCGGGTGATCCCTCTTGAGCATGTATGCTTCTGCTACTTGTTCTACATCACACTTCTTCCGCAAACGGCGAAACGCTTTGACTCGGTGAGTTTCGCGGCATTCCGACTTCGATGCCCCGGTTGCCGAAATTCAGTTGCCTTTGAATTTCGGGTGATCCCTCTTGAGCATGTATGCTTCTGCTACTTGTTCTACATCACACTTCTTCCGCAAACGGCGAAACGCTTTGACTCGGTGAGTTTCGCGGCATTCCGACTTCGATGCCCCGGTTGCCGAAATTCAGTTGCCTTTGAATTTCGGGTGATCCCTCTTGAGCATGTATGCTTCTGCTACTTGTTCTACATCACACTTCCTTCCGCAAACGGCGAAACGCTTTGACTCGGTGAGTTTCGCGGCATTCCGACTTCGATGCCCCGGTTGCCGAAATTCAGTTGCCTTTGAATTTCGGGTGATCCCTCTTGAGCATGTATGCTTCTGCTACTTGTTCTACATCACACTTCCTTCCGCAAACGGCGAAACGCTTTGACTCGGTGAGTTTCGCGGCATTCCGACTTCGATGCCCCGGTTGCCGAAATTCAGTTGCCTTTGAATTTCGGGTGATCCCTCTTGAGCATGTATGCTTCTGCTACTTGTTCTACATCACACTTCTTCCGCAAACGGCGAAACGCTTTGACTCGGTGAGTTTCGCGGCATTCCGACTTCGATGCCCCGGTTGCCGAAATTCAGTTGCCTTTGAATTTCGGGTGATCCCTCTTGAGCATGTATGCTTCTGCTACTTGTTCTACATCACACTTCCTTCCGCAAACGGCGAAACGCTTTGACTCGGTGAGTTTCGCGGCATTCCGACTTCGATGCCCCGGTTGCCGAAATTCAGTTGCCTTTGAATTTCGGGTGATCCCTCTTGAGCATGTATGCTTCTGCTACTTGTTCTACATCACACTTCCTTCCGCAAACGGCGAAACGCTTTGACTCGGTGAGTTTCGCGGCATTCCGACTTCGATGCCCCGGTTGCCGAAATTCAGTTGCCTTTGAATTTCGGGTGATCCCTCTTGAGCATGTATGCTTCTGCTACTTGTTCTACATCACACTTCCTTCCGCAAACGGCGAAACGCTTTGACTCGGTGAGTTTCGCGGCATTCCGACTTCGATGCCCCGGTTGCCGAAATTCAGTTGCCTTTGAATTTCGGGTGATCCCTCTTGAGCATGTATGCTTCTGCTACTTGTTCTACATCACACTTCCTTCCGCAAACGGCGAAACGCTTTGACTCGGTGAGTTTCGCGGCATTCCGACTTCGATGCCCCGGTTGCCGAAATTCAGTTGCCTTTGAATTTCGGGTGATCCCTCTTGAGCATGTATGCTTCTGCTACTTGTTCTACATCACACTTCCTTCCGCAAACGGCGAAACGCTTTGACTCGGTGAGTTTCGCGGCATTCCGACTTCGATGCCCGGTTGCCGAAATTCAGTTGCCTTTGAATTTCGGGTGATCCCTCTTGAGCATGTATGCTTCTGCTACTTGTTCTACATCACACTTCTTCCGCAAACGGCGAAACGCTTTGACTCGGTGAGTTTCGCGGCATTCCGACTTCGATGCCCCGGTTGCCGAAATTCAGTTGCCTTTGAATTTCGGGTGATCCCTCTTGAGCATGTATGCTTCTGCTACTTGTTCTACATCACACTTCTTCCGCAAACGGCGAAACGCTTTGACTCGGTGAGTTTCGCGGCATTCCGACTTCGATGCCCCGGTTGCCGAAATTCAGTTGCCTTTGAATTTCGGGTGATCCCTCTTGAGCATGTATGCTTCTGCTACTTGTTCTACATCACACTTCCTTCCGCAAACGGCGAAACGCTTTGACTCGGTGAGTTTCGCGGCATTCCGACTTCGATGCCCCGGTTGCCGAAATTCAGTTGCCTTTGAATTTCGGGTGATCCCTCTTGAGCATGTATGCTTCTGCTACTTGTTCTACATCACACTTCCTTCCGCAAACGGCGAAACGCTTTGACTCGGTGAGTTTCGCGGCATTCCGACTTCGATGCCCCGGTTGCCGAAATTCAGTTGCCTTTGAATTTCGGGTGATCCCTCTTGAGCATGTATGCTTCTGCTACTTGTTCTACATCACACTTCCTTCCGCAAACGGCGAAACGCTTTGACTCGGTGAGTTTCGCGGCATTCCGACTTCGATGCCCCGGTTGCCGAAATTCAGTTGCCTTTGAATTTCGGGTGATCCCTCTTGAGCATGTATGCTTCTGCTACTTGTTCTACATCACACTTCCTTCCGCAAACGGCGAAACGCTTTGACTCGGTGAGTTTCGCGGCATTCCGACTTCGATGCCCCGGTTGCCGAAATTCAGTTGCCTTTGAATTTCGGGTGATCCCTCTTGAGCATGTATGCTTCTGCTACTTGTTCTACATCACACTTCCTTCCGCAAACGGCGAAACGCTTTGACTCGGTGAGTTTCGCGGCATTCCGACTTCGATGCCCCGGTTGCCGAAATTCAGTTGCCTTTGAATTTCGGGTGATCCCTCTTGAGCATGTATGCTTCTGCTACTTGTTCTACATCACACTTCCTTCCGCAAACGGCGAAACGCTTTGACTCGGTGAGTTTCGCGGCATTCCGACTTCGATGCCCCGGTTGCCGAAATTCAGTTGCCTTTGAATTTCGGGTGATCCCTCTTGAGCATGTATGCTTCTGCTACTTGTTCTACATCACACTTCCTTCCGCAAACGGCGAAACGCTTTGACTCGGTGAGTTTCGCGGCATTCCGACTTCGATGCCCCGGTTGCCGAAATTCAGTTGCCTTTGAATTTCGGGTGATCCCTCTTGAGCATGTATGCTTCTGCTACTTGTTCTACATCACACTTCCTTCCGCAAACGGCGAAACGCTTTGACTCGGTGAGTTTCGCGGCATTCCGACTTCGATGCCCCGGTTGCCGAAATTCAGTTGCCTTTGAATTTCGGGTGATCCCTCTTGAGCATGTATGCTTCTGCTACTTGTTCTACATCACACTTCCTTCCGCAAACGGCGAAACGCTTTGACTCGGTGAGTTTCGCGGCATTCCGACTTCGATGCCCCGGTTGCCGAAATTCAGTTGCCTTTGAATTTCGGGTGATCCCTCTTGAGCATGTATGCTTCTGCTACTTGTTCTACATCACACTTCCTTCCGCAAACGGCGAAACGCTTTGACTCGGTGAGTTTCGCGGCATTCCGACTTCGATGCCCCGGTTGCCGAAATTCAGTTGCCTTTGAATTTCGGGTGATCCCTCTTGAGCATGTATGCTTCTGCTACTTGTTCTACATCACACTTCTTCCGCAAACGGCGAAACGCTTTGACTCGGTGAGTTTCGCGGCATTCCGACTTCGATGCCCCGGTTGCCGAAATTCAGTTGCCTTTGAATTTCGGGTGATCCCTCTTGAGCATGTATGCTTCTGCTACTTGTTCTACATCACACTTCCTTCCGCAAACGGCGAAACGCTTTGACTCGGTGAGTTTCGCGGCATTCCGACTTCGATGCCCCGGTTGCCGAAATTCAGTTGCCTTTGAATTTCGGGTGATCCCTCTTGAGCATGTATGCTTCTGCTACTTGTTCTACATCACACTTCCTTCCGCAAACGGCGAAACGCTTTGACTCGGTGAGTTTCGCGGCATTCCGACTTCGATGCCCGGTTGCCGAAATTCAGTTGCCTTTGAATTTCGGGTGATCCCTCTTGAGCATGTATGCTTCTGCTACTTGTTCTACATCACACTTCTTCCGCAAACGGCGAAACGCTTTGACTCGGTGAGTTTCGCGGCATTCCGACTTCGATGCCCCGGTTGCCGAAATTCAGTTGCCTTTGAATTTCGGGTGATCCCTCTTGAGCATGTATGCTTCTGCTACTTGTTCTACATCACACTTCCTTCCGCAAACGGCGAAACGCTTTGACTCGGTGAGTTTCGCGGCATTCCGACTTCGATGCCCCGGTTGCCGAAATTCAGTTGCCTTTGAATTTCGGGTGATCCCTCTTGAGCATGTATGCTTCTGCTACTTGTTCTACATCACACTTCCTTCCGCAAACGGCGAAACGCTTTGACTCGGTGAGTTTCGCGGCATTCCGACTTCGATGCCCCGGTTGCCGAAATTCAGTTGCCTTTGAATTTCGGGTGATCCCTCTTGAGCATGTATGCTTCTGCTACTTGTTCTACATCACACTTCCTTCCGCAAACGGCGAAACGCTTTGACTCGGTGAGTTTCGCGGCATTCCGACTTCGATGCCCCGGTTGCCGAAATTCAGTTGCCTTTGAATTTCGGGTGATCCCTCTTGAGCATGTATGCTTCTGCTACTTGTTCTACATCACACTTCTTCCGCAAACGGCGAAACGCTTTGACTCGGTGAGTTTCGCGGCATTCCGACTTCGATGCCCCGGTTGCCGAAATTCAGTTGCCTTTGAATTTCGGGTGATCCCTCTTGAGCATGTATGCTTCTGCTACTTGTTCTACATCACACTTCCTTCCGCAAACGGCGAAACGCTTTGACTCGGTGAGTTTCGCGGCATTCCGACTTCGATGCCCCGGTTGCCGAAATTCAGTTGCCTTTGAATTTCGGGTGATCCCTCTTGAGCATGTATGCTTCTGCTACTTGTTCTACATCACACTTCCTTCCGCAAACGGCGAAACGCTTTGACTCGGTGAGTTTCGCGGCATTCCGACTTCGATGCCCCGGTTGCCGAAATTCAGTTGCCTTTGAATTTCGGGTGATCCCTCTTGAGCATGTATGCTTCTGCTACTTGTTCTACATCACACTTCCTTCCGCAAACGGCGAAACGCTTTGACTCGGTGAGTTTCGCGGCATTCCGACTTCGATGCCCCGGTTGCCGAAATTCAGTTGCCTTTGAATTTCGGGTGATCCCTCTTGAGCATGTATGCTTCTGCTACTTGTTCTACATCACACTTCTTCCGCAAACGGCGAAACGCTTTGACTCGGTGAGTTTCGCGGCATTCCGACTTCGATGCCCCGGTTGCCGAAATTCAGTTGCCTTTGAATTTCGGGTGATCCCTCTTGAGCATGTATGCTTCTGCTACTTGTTCTACATCACACTTCCTTCCGCAAACGGCGAAACGCTTTGACTCGGTGAGTTTCGCGGCATTCCGACTTCGATGCCCCGGTTGCCGAAATTCAGTTGCCTTTGAATTTCGGGTGATCCCTCTTGAGCATGTATGCTTCTGCTACTTGTTCTACATCACACTTCCTTCCGCAAACGGCGAAACGCTTTGACTCGGTGAGTTTCGCGGCATTCCGACTTCGATGCCCCGGTTGCCGAAATTCAGTTGCCTTTGAATTTCGGGTGATCCCTCTTGAGCATGTATGCTTCTGCTACTTGTTCTACATCACACTTCCTTCCGCAAACGGCGAAACGCTTTGACTCGGTGAGTTTCGCGGCATTCCGACTTCGATGCCCCGGTTGCCGAAATTCAGTTGCCTTTGAATTTCGGGTGATCCCTCTTGAGCATGTATGCTTCTGCTACTTGTTCTACATCACACTTCCTTCCGCAAACGGCGAAACGCTTTGACTCGGTGAGTTTCGCGGCATTCCGACTTCGATGCCCCGGTTGCCGAAATTCAGTTGCCTTTGAATTTCGGGTGATCCCTCTTGAGCATGTATGCTTCTGCTACTTGTTCTACATCACACTTCCTTCCGCAAACGGCGAAACGCTTTGACTCGGTGAGTTTCGCGGCATTCCGACTTCGATGCCCCGGTTGCCGAAATTCAGTTGCCTTTGAATTTCGGGTGATCCCTCTTGAGCATGTATGCTTCTGCTACTTGTTCTACATCACACTTCCTTCCGCAAACGGCGAAACGCTTTGACTCGGTGAGTTTCGCGGCATTCCGACTTCGATGCCCCGGTTGCCGAAATTCAGTTGCCTTTGAATTTCGGGTGATCCCTCTTGAGCATGTATGCTTCTGCTACTTGTTCTACATCACACTTCCTTCCGCAAACGGCGAAACGCTTTGACTCGGTGAGTTTCGCGGCATTCCGACTTCGATGCCCCGGTTGCCGAAATTCAGTTGCCTTTGAATTTCGGGTGATCCCTCTTGAGCATGTATGCTTCTGCTACTTGTTCTACATCACACTTCCTTCCGCAAACGGCGAAACGCTTTGACTCGGTGAGTTTCGCGGCATTCCGACTTCGATGCCCCGGTTGCCGAAATTCAGTTGCCTTTGAATTTCGGGTGATCCCTCTTGAGCATGTATGCTTCTGCTACTTGTTCTACATCACACTTCTTCCGCAAACGGCGAAACGCTTTGACTCGGTGAGTTTCGCGGCATTCCGACTTCGATGCCCGGTTGCCGAAATTCAGTTGCCTTTGAATTTCGGGTGATCCCTCTTGAGCATGTATGCTTCTGCTACTTGTTCTACATCACACTTCCTTCCGCAAACGGCGAAACGCTTTGACTCGGTGAGTTTCGCGGCATTCCGACTTCGATGCCCCGGTTGCCGAAATTCAGTTGCCTTTGAATTTCGGGTGATCCCTCTTGAGCATGTATGCTTCTGCTACTTGTTCTACATCACACTTCTTCCGCAAACGGCGAAACGCTTTGACTCGGTGAGTTTCGCGGCATTCCGACTTCGATGCCCCGGTTGCCGAAATTCAGTTGCCTTTGAATTTCGGGTGATCCCTCTTGAGCATGTATGCTTCTGCTACTTGTTCTACATCACACTTCTTCCGCAAACGGCGAAACGCTTTGACTCGGTGAGTTTCGCGGCATTCCGACTTCGATGCCCCGGTTGCCGAAATTCAGTTGCCTTTGAATTTCGGGTGATCCCTCTTGAGCATGTATGCTTCTGCTACTTGTTCTACATCACACTTCTTCCGCAAACGGCGAAACGCTTTGACTCGGTGAGTTTCGCGGCATTCCGACTTCGATGCCCCGGTTGCCGAAATTCAGTTGCCTTTGAATTTCGGGTGATCCCTCTTGAGCATGTATGCTTCTGCTACTTGTTCTACATCACACTTCCTTCCGCAAACGGCGAAACGCTTTGACTCGGTGAGTTTCGCGGCATTCCGACTTCGATGCCCCGGTTGCCGAAATTCAGTTGCCTTTGAATTTCGGGTGATCCCTCTTGAGCATGTATGCTTCTGCTACTTGTTCTACATCACACTTCTTCCGCAAACGGCGAAACGCTTTGACTCGGTGAGTTTCGCGGCATTCCGACTTCGATGCCCCGGTTGCCGAAATTCAGTTGCCTTTGAATTTCGGGTGATCCCTCTTGAGCATGTATGCTTCTGCTACTTGTTCTACATCACACTTCCTTCCGCAAACGGCGAAACGCTTTGACTCGGTGAGTTTCGCGGCATTCCGACTTCGATGCCCCGGTTGCCGAAATTCAGTTGCCTTTGAATTTCGGGTGATCCCTCTTGAGCATGTATGCTTCTGCTACTTGTTCTACATCACACTTCCTTCCGCAAACGGCGAAACGCTTTGACTCGGTGAGTTTCGCGGCATTCCGACTTCGATGCCCGGTTGCCGAAATTCAGTTGCCTTTGAATTTCGGGTGATCCCTCTTGAGCATGTATGCTTCTGCTACTTGTTCTACATCACACTTCCTTCCGCAAACGGCGAAACGCTTTGACTCGGTGAGTTTCGCGGCATTCCGACTTCGATGCCCCGGTTGCCGAAATTCAGTTGCCTTTGAATTTCGGGTGATCCCTCTTGAGCATGTATGCTTCTGCTACTTGTTCTACATCACACTTCCTTCCGCAAACGGCGAAACGCTTTGACTCGGTGAGTTTCGCGGCATTCCGACTTCGATGCCCCGGTTGCCGAAATTCAGTTGCCTTTGAATTTCGGGTGATCCCTCTTGAGCATGTATGCTTCTGCTACTTGTTCTACATCACACTTCCTTCCGCAAACGGCGAAACGCTTTGACTCGGTGAGTTTCGCGGCATTCCGACTTCGATGCCCCGGTTGCCGAAATTCAGTTGCCTTTGAATTTCGGGTGATCCCTCTTGAGCATGTATGCTTCTGCTACTTGTTCTACATCACACTTCCTTCCGCAAACGGCGAAACGCTTTGACTCGGTGAGTTTCGCGGCATTCCGACTTCGATGCCCCGGTTGCCGAAATTCAGTTGCCTTTGAATTTCGGGTGATCCCTCTTGAGCATGTATGCTTCTGCTACTTGTTCTACATCACACTTCCTTCCGCAAACGGCGAAACGCTTTGACTCGGTGAGTTTCGCGGCATTCCGACTTCGATGCCCCGGTTGCCGAAATTCAGTTGCCTTTGAATTTCGGGTGATCCCTCTTGAGCATGTATGCTTCTGCTACTTGTTCTACATCACACTTCCTTCCGCAAACGGCGAAACGCTTTGACTCGGTGAGTTTCGCGGCATTCCGACTTCGATGCCCCGGTTGCCGAAATTCAGTTGCCTTTGAATTTCGGGTGATCCCTCTTGAGCATGTATGCTTCTGCTACTTGTTCTACATCACACTTCTTCCGCAAACGGCGAAACGCTTTGACTCGGTGAGTTTCGCGGCATTCCGACTTCGATGCCCCGGTTGCCGAAATTCAGTTGCCTTTGAATTTCGGGTGATCCCTCTTGAGCATGTATGCTTCTGCTACTTGTTCTACATCACACTTCCTTCCGCAAACGGCGAAACGCTTTGACTCGGTGAGTTTCGCGGCATTCCGACTTCGATGCCCCGGTTGCCGAAATTCAGTTGCCTTTGAATTTCGGGTGATCCCTCTTGAGCATGTATGCTTCTGCTACTTGTTCTACATCACACTTCCTTCCGCAAACGGCGAAACGCTTTGACTCGGTGAGTTTCGCGGCATTCCGACTTCGATGCCCCGGTTGCCGAAATTCAGTTGCCTTTGAATTTCGGGTGATCCCTCTTGAGCATGTATGCTTCTGCTACTTGTTCTACATCACACTTCTTCCGCAAACGGCGAAACGCTTTGACTCGGTGAGTTTCGCGGCATTCCGACTTCGATGCCCCGGTTGCCGAAATTCAGTTGCCTTTGAATTTCGGGTGATCCCTCTTGAGCATGTATGCTTCTGCTACTTGTTCTACATCACACTTCCTTCCGCAAACGGCGAAACGCTTTGACTCGGTGAGTTTCGCGGCATTCCGACTTCGATGCCCCGGTTGCCGAAATTCAGTTGCCTTTGAATTTCGGGTGATCCCTCTTGAGCATGTATGCTTCTGCTACTTGTTCTACATCACACTTCCTTCCGCAAACGGCGAAACGCTTTGACTCGGTGAGTTTCGCGGCATTCCGACTTCGATGCCCCGGTTGCCGAAATTCAGTTGCCTTTGAATTTCGGGTGATCCCTCTTGAGCATGTATGCTTCTGCTACTTGTTCTACATCACACTTCCTTCCGCAAACGGCGAAACGCTTTGACTCGGTGAGTTTCGCGGCATTCCGACTTCGATGCCCCGGTTGCCGAAATTCAGTTGCCTTTGAATTTCGGGTGATCCCTCTTGAGCATGTATGCTTCTGCTACTTGTTCTACATCACACTTCCTTCCGCAAACGGCGAAACGCTTTGACTCGGTGAGTTTCGCGGCATTCCGACTTCGATGCCCCGGTTGCCGAAATTCAGTTGCCTTTGAATTTCGGGTGATCCCTCTTGAGCATGTATGCTTCTGCTACTTGTTCTACATCACACTTCCTTCCGCAAACGGCGAAACGCTTTGACTCGGTGAGTTTCGCGGCATTCCGACTTCGATGCCCCGGTTGCCGAAATTCAGTTGCCTTTGAATTTCGGGTGATCCCTCTTGAGCATGTATGCTTCTGCTACTTGTTCTACATCACACTTCCTTCCGCAAACGGCGAAACGCTTTGACTCGGTGAGTTTCGCGGCATTCCGACTTCGATGCCCCGGTTGCCGAAATTCAGTTGCCTTTGAATTTCGGGTGATCCCTCTTGAGCATGTATGCTTCTGCTACTTGTTCTACATCACACTTCCTTCCGCAAACGGCGAAACGCTTTGACTCGGTGAGTTTCGCGGCATTCCGACTTCGATGCCCCGGTTGCCGAAATTCAGTTGCCTTTGAATTTCGGGTGATCCCTCTTGAGCATGTATGCTTCTGCTACTTGTTCTACATCACACTTCTTCCGCAAACGGCGAAACGCTTTGACTCGGTGAGTTTCGCGGCATTCCGACTTCGATGCCCCGGTTGCCGAAATTCAGTTGCCTTTGAATTTCGGGTGATCCCTCTTGAGCATGTATGCTTCTGCTACTTGTTCTACATCACACTTCCTTCCGCAAACGGCGAAACGCTTTGACTCGGTGAGTTTCGCGGCATTCCGACTTCGATGCCCCGGTTGCCGAAATTCAGTTGCCTTTGAATTTCGGGTGATCCCTCTTGAGCATGTATGCTTCTGCTACTTGTTCTACATCACACTTCCTTCCGCAAACGGCGAAACGCTTTGACTCGGTGAGTTTCGCGGCATTCCGACTTCGATGCCCCGGTTGCCGAAATTCAGTTGCCTTTGAATTTCGGGTGATCCCTCTTGAGCATGTATGCTTCTGCTACTTGTTCTACATCACACTTCCTTCCGCAAACGGCGAAACGCTTTGACTCGGTGAGTTTCGCGGCATTCCGACTTCGATGCCCCGGTTGCCGAAATTCAGTTGCCTTTGAATTTCGGGTGATCCCTCTTGAGCATGTATGCTTCTGCTACTTGTTCTACATCACACTTCTTCCGCAAACGGCGAAACGCTTTGACTCGGTGAGTTTCGCGGCATTCCGACTTCGATGCCCCGGTTGCCGAAATTCAGTTGCCTTTGAATTTCGGGTGATCCCTCTTGAGCATGTATGCTTCTGCTACTTGTTCTACATCACACTTCCTTCCGCAAACGGCGAAACGCTTTGACTCGGTGAGTTTCGCGGCATTCCGACTTCGATGCCCCGGTTGCCGAAATTCAGTTGCCTTTGAATTTCGGGTGATCCCTCTTGAGCATGTATGCTTCTGCTACTTGTTCTACATCACACTTCCTTCCGCAAACGGCGAAACGCTTTGACTCGGTGAGTTTCGCGGCATTCCGACTTCGATGCCCCGGTTGCCGAAATTCAGTTGCCTTTGAATTTCGGGTGATCCCTCTTGAGCATGTATGCTTCTGCTACTTGTTCTACATCACACTTCCTTCCGCAAACGGCGAAACGCTTTGACTCGGTGAGTTTCGCGGCATTCCGACTTCGATGCCCCGGTTGCCGAAATTCAGTTGCCTTTGAATTTCGGGTGATCCCTCTTGAGCATGTATGCTTCTGCTACTTGTTCTACATCACACTTCCTTCCGCAAACAGCGAAACGCTTTGACTCGGTGAGTTTCGCGGCATTCCGACTTCGATGCCCCGGTTGCCGAAATTCAGTTGCCTTTGAATTTCGGGTGATCCCTCTTGAGCATGTATGCTTCTGCTACTTGTTCTACATCACACTTCTTCCGCAAACGGCGAAACGCTTTGACTCGGTGAGTTTCGCGGCATTCCGACTTCGATGCCCCGGTTGCCGAAATTCAGTTGCCTTTGAATTTCGGGTGATCCCTCTTGAGCATGTATGCTTCTGCTACTTGTTCTACATCACACTTCTTCCGCAAACGGCGAAACGCTTTGACTCGGTGAGTTTCGCGGCATTCCGACTTCGATGCCCCGGTTGCCGAAATTCAGTTGCCTTTGAATTTCGGGTGATCCCTCTTGAGCATGTATGCTTCTGCTACTTGTTCTACATCACACTTCTTCCGCAAACGGCGAAACGCTTTGACTCGGTGAGTTTCGCGGCATTCCGACTTCGATGCCCGGTTGCCGAAATTCAGTTGCCTTTGAATTTCGGGTGATCCCTCTTGAGCATGTATGCTTCTGCTACTTGTTCTACATCACACTTCTTCCGCAAACGGCGAAACGCTTTGACTCGGTGAGTTTCGCGGCATTCCGACTTCGATGCCCCGGTTGCCGAAATTCAGTTGCCTTTGAATTTCGGGTGATCCCTCTTGAGCATGTATGCTTCTGCTACTTGTTCTACATCACACTTCCTTCCGCAAACGGCGAAACGCTTTGACTCGGTGAGTTTCGCGGCATTCCGACTTCGATGCCCCGGTTGCCGAAATTCAGTTGCCTTTGAATTTCGGGTGATCCCTCTTGAGCATGTATGCTTCTGCTACTTGTTCTACATCACACTTCTTCCGCAAACGGCGAAACGCTTTGACTCGGTGAGTTTCGCGGCATTCCGACTTCGATGCCCCGGTTGCCGAAATTCAGTTGCCTTTGAATTTCGGGTGATCCCTCTTGAGCATGTATGCTTCTGCTACTTGTTCTACATCACACTTCCTTCCGCAAACGGCGAAACGCTTTGACTCGGTGAGTTTCGCGGCATTCCGACTTCGATGCCCCGGTTGCCGAAATTCAGTTGCCTTTGAATTTCGGGTGATCCCTCTTGAGCATGTATGCTTCTGCTACTTGTTCTACATCACACTTCTTCCGCAAACGGCGAAACGCTTTGACTCGGTGAGTTTCGCGGCATTCCGACTTCGATGCCCCGGTTGCCGAAATTCAGTTGCCTTTGAATTTCGGGTGATCCCTCTTGAGCATGTATGCTTCTGCTACTTGTTCTACATCACACTTCCTTCCGCAAACGGCGAAACGCTTTGACTCGGTGAGTTTCGCGGCATTCCGACTTCGATGCCCGGTTGCCGAAATTCAGTTGCCTTTGAATTTCGGGTGATCCCTCTTGAGCATGTATGCTTCTGCTACTTGTTCTACATCACACTTCTTCCGCAAACGGCGAAACGCTTTGACTCGGTGAGTTTCGCGGCATTCCGACTTCGATGCCCCGGTTGCCGAAATTCAGTTGCCTTTGAATTTCGGGTGATCCCTCTTGAGCATGTATGCTTCTGCTACTTGTTCTACATCACACTTCTTCCGCAAACGGCGAAACGCTTTGACTCGGTGAGTTTCGCGGCATTCCGACTTCGATGCCCCGGTTGCCGAAATTCAGTTGCCTTTGAATTTCGGGTGATCCCTCTTGAGCATGTATGCTTCTGCTACTTGTTCTACATCACACTTCCTTCCGCAAACGGCGAAACGCTTTGACTCGGTGAGTTTCGCGGCATTCCGACTTCGATGCCCCGGTTGCCGAAATTCAGTTGCCTTTGAATTTCGGGTGATCCCTCTTGAGCATGTATGCTTCTGCTACTTGTTCTACATCACACTTCCTTCCGCAAACGGCGAAACGCTTTGACTCGGTGAGTTTCGCGGCATTCCGACTTCGATGCCCGGTTGCCGAAATTCAGTTGCCTTTGAATTTCGGGTGATCCCTCTTGAGCATGTATGCTTCTGCTACTTGTTCTACATCACACTTCTTCCGCAAACGGCGAAACGCTTTGACTCGGTGAGTTTCGCGGCATTCCGACTTCGATGCCCCGGTTGCCGAAATTCAGTTGCCTTTGAATTTCGGGTGATCCCTCTTGAGCATGTATGCTTCTGCTACTTGTTCTACATCACACTTCCTTCCGCAAACGGCGAAACGCTTTGACTCGGTGAGTTTCGCGGCATTCCGACTTCGATGCCCCGGTTGCCGAAATTCAGTTGCCTTTGAATTTCGGGTGATCCCTCTTGAGCATGTATGCTTCTGCTACTTGTTCTACATCACACTTCCTTCCGCAAACAGCGAAACGCTTTGACTCGGTGAGTTTCGCGGCATTCCGACTTCGATGCCCCGGTTGCCGAAATTCAGTTGCCTTTGAATTTCGGGTGATCCCTCTTGAGCATGTATGCTTCTGCTACTTGTTCTACATCACACTTCTTCCGCAAACGGCGAAACGCTTTGACTCGGTGAGTTTCGCGGCATTCCGACTTCGATGCCCCGGTTGCCGAAATTCAGTTGCCTTTGAATTTCGGGTGATCCCTCTTGAGCATGTATGCTTCTGCTACTTGTTCTACATCACACTTCCTTCCGCAAACAGCGAAACGCTTTGACTCGGTGAGTTTCGCGGCATTCCGACTTCGATGCCCCGGTTGCCGAAATTCAGTTGCCTTTGAATTTCGGGTGATCCCTCTTGAGCATGTATGCTTCTGCTACTTGTTCTACATCACACTTCTTCCGCAAACGGCGAAACGCTTTGACTCGGTGAGTTTCGCGGCATTCCGACTTCGATGCCCCGGTTGCCGAAATTCAGTTGCCTTTGAATTTCGGGTGATCCCTCTTGAGCATGTATGCTTCTGCTACTTGTTCTACATCACACTTCCTTCCGCAAACGGCGAAACGCTTTGACTCGGTGAGTTTCGCGGCATTCCGACTTCGATGCCCCGGTTGCCGAAATTCAGTTGCCTTTGAATTTCGGGTGATCCCTCTTGAGCATGTATGCTTCTGCTACTTGTTCTACATCACACTTCTTCCGCAAACGGCGAAACGCTTTGACTCGGTGAGTTTCGCGGCATTCCGACTTCGATGCCCCGGTTGCCGAAATTCAGTTGCCTTTGAATTTCGGGTGATCCCTCTTGAGCATGTATGCTTCTGCTACTTGTTCTACATCACACTTCCTTCCGCAAAGCGAAACGCTTTGACTCGGTGAGTTTCGCGGCATTCCGACTTCGATGCCCCGGTTGCCGAAATTCAGTTGCCTTTGAATTTCGGGTGATCCCTCTTGAGCATGTATGCTTCTGCTACTTGTTCTACATCACACTTCCTTCCGCAAACGGCGAAACGCTTTGACTCGGTGAGTTTCGCGGCATTCCGACTTCGATGCCCCGGTTGCCGAAATTCAGTTGCCTTTGAATTTCGGGTGATCCCTCTTGAGCATGTATGCTTCTGCTACTTGTTCTACATCACACTTCCTTCCGCAAACAGCGAAACGCTTTGACTCGGTGAGTTTCGCGGCATTCCGACTTCGATGCCCCGGTTGCCGAAATTCAGTTGCCTTTGAATTTCGGGTGATCCCTCTTGAGCATGTATGCTTCTGCTACTTGTTCTACATCACACTTCCTTCCGCAAACGGCGAAACGCTTTGACTCGGTGAGTTTCGCGGCATTCCGACTTCGATGCCCCGGTTGCCGAAATTCAGTTGCCTTTGAATTTCGGGTGATCCCTCTTGAGCATGTATGCTTCTGCTACTTGTTCTACATCACACTTCCTTCCGCAAACGGCGAAACGCTTTGACTCGGTGAGTTTCGCGGCATTCCGACTTCGATGCCCGGTTGCCGAAATTCAGTTGCCTTTGAATTTCGGGTGATCCCTCTTGAGCATGTATGCTTCTGCTACTTGTTCTACATCACACTTCCTTCCGCAAACAGCGAAACGCTTTGACTCGGTGAGTTTCGCGGCATTCCGACTTCGATGCCCCGGTTGCCGAAATTCAGTTGCCTTTGAATTTCGGGTGATCCCTCTTGAGCATGTATGCTTCTGCTACTTGTTCTACATCACACTTCCTTCCGCAAACGGCGAAACGCTTTGACTCGGTGAGTTTCGCGGCATTCCGACTTCGATGCCCCGGTTGCCGAAATTCAGTTGCCTTTGAATTTCGGGTGATCCCTCTTGAGCATGTATGCTTCTGCTACTTGTTCTACATCACACTTCCTTCCGCAAACGGCGAAACGCTTTGACTCGGTGAGTTTCGCGGCATTCCGACTTCGATGCCCCGGTTGCCGAAATTCAGTTGCCTTTGAATTTCGGGTGATCCCTCTTGAGCATGTATGCTTCTGCTACTTGTTCTACATCACACTTCCTTCCGCAAACGGCGAAACGCTTTGACTCGGTGAGTTTCGCGGCATTCCGACTTCGATGCCCCGGTTGCCGAAATTCAGTTGCCTTTGAATTTCGGGTGATCCCTCTTGAGCATGTATGCTTCTGCTACTTGTTCTACATCACACTTCCTTCCGCAAACGGCGAAACG
Organism: Populus alba x Populus x berolinensis; assembly: GCA_029228515.1. NCBI lineage: Eukaryota > Viridiplantae > Streptophyta > Magnoliopsida > Malpighiales > Salicaceae > Populus > Populus alba x Populus x berolinensis. The sequence continues at coordinate 2,022,862 of CM055351.1, read as the reverse complement.
CTTTGACTCGGTGAGTTTCGCGGCATTCCGACTTCGATGCCCCGGTTGCCGAAATTCAGTTGCCTTTGAATTTCGGGTGATCCCTCTTGAGCATGTATGCTTCTGCTACTTGTTCTACATCACACTTCCTTCCGCAAACAGCGAAACGCTTTGACTCGGTGAGTTTCGCGGCATTCCGACTTCGATGCCCGGTTGCCGAAATTCAGTTGCCTTTGAATTTCGGGTGATCCCTCTTGAGCATGTATGCTTCTGCTACTTGTTCTACATCACACTTCCTTCCGCAAACGGCGAAACGCTTTGACTCGGTGAGTTTCGCGGCATTCCGACTTCGATGCCCCGGTTGCCGAAATTCAGTTGCCTTTGAATTTCGGGTGATCCCTCTTGAGCATGTATGCTTCTGCTACTTGTTCTACATCACACTTCCTTCCGCAAACAGGAAACGCTTTGACTCGGTGAGTTTCGCGGCATTCCGACTTCGATGCCCCGGTTGCCGAAATTCAGTTGCCTTTGAATTTCGGGTGATCCCTCTTGAGCATGTATGCTTCTGCTACTTGTTCTACATCACACTTCCTTCCGCAAACGGCGAAACGCTTTGACTCGGTGAGTTTCGCGGCATTCCGACTTCGATGCCCCGGTTGCCGAAATTCAGTTGCCTTTGAATTTCGGGTGATCCCTCTTGAGCATGTATGCTTCTGCTACTTGTTCTACATCACACTTCCTTCCGCAAACGGCGAAACGCTTTGACTCGGTGAGTTTCGCGGCATTCCGACTTCGATGCCCCGGTTGCCGAAATTCAGTTGCCTTTGAATTTCGGGTGATCCCTCTTGAGCATGTATGCTTCTGCTACTTGTTCTACATCACACTTCCTTCCGCAAACAGCGAAACGCTTTGACTCGGTGAGTTTCGCGGCATTCCGACTTCGATGCCCCGGTTGCCGAAATTCAGTTGCCTTTGAATTTCGGGTGATCCCTCTTGAGCATGTATGCTTCTGCTACTTGTTCTACATCACACTTCTTCGCAAACGGCGAAACGCTTTGAGTTTCGGTGGTTTCGCGTTTGGCGAAATTTTTTTTTTTGTCGGGTGATCCTTTTTCGATGCCCCGGTTGCCGAAATTCAGTTGCCTTTGAATTTCGGGTGATCCCTCCCTTTGAGCATGTATGCTTCTGCTACTTGTTCTACATCACACTTCCTTCCGCAAACGGCGAAACGCTTTGACTCGGTGAGTTTCGCGGCATTCCGACTTCGATGCCCCGGTTGCCGAAATTCAGTTGCCTTTGAATTTCGGGTGATCCCTCTTGAGCATGTATGCTTCTGCTACTTGTTCTACATCACACTTCCTTCCGCAAACGGCGAAACGCTTTGACTCGGTGAGTTTCGCGGCATTCCGACTTCGATGCCCCGGTTGCCGAAATTCAGTTGCCTTTGAATTTCGGGTGATCCCTCTTGAGCATGTATGCTTCTGCTACTTGTTCTACATCAGACTTCTTCCGCAAAGGCGAAACGCTTTGACTCGGTGAGTTTCGCGGCATTCCGACTTCGATGCCCCGGTTGCCGAAATTCAGTTGCCTTTGAATTTCGGGTGATCCCTCTTGAGCATGTATGCTTCTGCTACTTGTTCTACATCAGACTTCTTCCGCAAACGGCGAAACGCTTTGACTCGGTGAGTTTCGCGGCATTCCGACTTCGATGCCCCGGTTGCCGAAATTCAGTTGCCTTTGAATTTCGGGTGATCCCTCTTGAGCATGTATGCTTCTGCTACTTGTTCTACATCACACTTTCTTCCGCAAACGGCGAAACGCTTTGACTCGGTGAGTTTCGCGGCATTCCGACTTCGATGCCCCGGTTGCCGAAATTCAGTTGCCTTTGAATTTCGGGTGATCCCTCTTGAGCATGTATGCTTCTGCTACTTGTTCTACATCACACTTCCTTCCGCAAACGGCGAAACGCTTTGACTCGGTGAGTTTCGCGGCATTCCGACTTCGATGCCCGGTTGCCGAAATTCAGTTGCCTTTGAATTTCGGGTGATCCCTCGAGCATGTATGCTTCTGCTACTTGTTCTACATCAGACTTCCTTCCGCAAACAGCGAAACGCTTTGACTCGGTGAGTTTCGCGGCATTCCGACTTCGATGCCCGGTTGCCGAAATTCAGTTGCCTTTGAATTTCGGGTGATCCCTCTTGAGCATGTATGCTTCTGCTACTTGTTCTACATCAGACTTCCTTCCGCAAAAGCGAAACGCTTTGACTCGGTGAGTTTCGCGGCATTCCGACTTCGATGCCCGGTTGCCGAAATTCAGTTGCCTTTGAATTTCGGGATCCCTCTTGAGCATGTATGCTTCTGCTACTTGTTCTACATCACACTTCCTTCCGCAAACAGCGAAACGCTTTGACTCGGTGAGTTTCGCGGCATTCCGACTTCGATGCCCGGTTGCCGAAATTCAGTTGGCTTAGAATTTCTGGCGATCCCTCTTGAGCATGTATGCTTCTGCTACTTGTTCTACATCAGACTTCCTTCCCGTAAAGGCGAAACGCTTTGACTCGGTCAGTTTCGCAGCATTAGGACTTCGATGCCCCGGTTGCCGAAATTCAGTTGCCTTTGAATTTTGGATGATCCCTCTTGAGCATGTATGCTTCTGCTACTTGTTCTACATCACACTTCCTTCCGCAAACGGCGAAAAGGTTTTACTCGGTGAGTTTCGCGGCATTCTGCCTTCGATGCCCCGGTTGCCGAAATTCTGTTCCCTTTAAATTTCGGGTGATCCCTCTTGAGCATGTATGCTTCTGCTACTTGTTCTACATCACACTTCCTTCGCAAACGGCGAAACGCTTTGACTCGGTGAGTTTCGCGGCATTCCGACTTCGATGCCCCGGTTGCCGAAATTCAGTTGCCTTTGAATTTCGGGTGATCCCTCTTGAGCATGTATGCTTCTGCTACTTGTTCTACATCAGACTTCCTTCCGCAAACGGCGAAACGCTTTGACTCGGTGAGTTTCGCGGCATTCCGACTTCGATGCCCCGGTTGCCGAAATTCAGTTGCCTTTGAATTTCGGGTGATCCCTCTTGAGCATGTATGCTTCTGCTACTTGTTCTACATCACACTTCCTTCCGCAAACGGCGAAACGCTTTGACTCGGTGAGTTTCGCGGCATTCCGACTTCGATGCCCCGGTTGCCGAAATTCAGTTGCCTTTGAATTTCGGGTGATCCCTCTTGAGCATGTATGCTTCTGCTACTTGTTCTACATCAGACTTCCTTCCGCAAACGGCGAAACGCTTTGACTCGGTGAGTTTCGCGGCATTCCGACTTCGATGCCCGGTTGCCGAAATTCAGTTGCCTTTGAATTTCGGGTGATCCCTCTTGAGCATGTATGCTTCTGCTACTTGTTCTACATCACACTTCCTTCCGCAAACAGCGAAACGCTTTGACTCGGTGAGTTTCGCGGCATTCCGACTTCGATGCCCCGGTTGCCGAAATTCAGTTGCCTTTGAATTTCGGGTGATCCCTCTTGAGCATGTATGCTTCTGCTACTTGTTCTACATCACACTTCTTCCGCAAACGGCGAAACGCTTTGACTCGGTGAGTTTCGCGGCATTCCGACTTCGATGCCCGGTTGCCGAAATTCAGTTGCCTTTGAATTTCGGGTGATCCCTCTTGAGCATGTATGCTTCTGCTACTTGTTCTACATCAACTTCCTTCCGCAAACGGCGAAAAGGTTTGCCTTGGTGAGTTTCGCGGCATTCCGACTTCGTTGCCCCTGTTGCCGAAATTCAGTTGCCTTTGAATTTCTTGAGATCCCTCTTGAGCATGTATGCTTCTGCTACTTGTTCTACATCAGACTTCCTTTCGCAAACGGCGAAACGCTTTGACTCGGTGAGTTTCGCGGCATTCCGACTTCGATGCCCCGGTTGCCGAAATTCAGTTGCCTTTGAATTTGGGGTGATCCCTCTTGAGCATGTATGCTTCTGCTACTTGTTCTACATCACACTTCCTACCGCAAATCGCGAAACGCTTTGACTCGGTGAGTTTCACGGCATTCTGACTTCGATGCCCCGATTTCCGAAATTCTGTTGCCTTTGAATTTCGGGTGATCCCTCTTGAGCATGTATGCTTCTGCTACTTGTTCTACATCAGACTTCCTTCCGCAAACAGCGAAACGCTTTGACTCGGTGAGTTTCGCGGCATTCCGACTTCGATGCCCCGGTTGCCAAAATTCAGTTGCCTTTGAATTTCGGGTGACCCCTCTTGAGCATGTATGCTTCTGCTACTTGTTCTACATCAGACTTCCTTCCGCAAACAGCGAAACGCTTTGACTCGGTGAGTTTCGCGGCATTCCGACTTCGATGCCCCGGTTGCCGAAATTCAGTTGCCTTTGAATTTCGGGTGATCCCTCTTGAGCATGTATGCTTCTGCTACTTGTTCTACATCACACTTCCTTCCGCAAACGGCGAAACGCTTTGACTCGGTGAGTTTCGCGGCATTCCGACTTCGATGCCCCGGTTGCCGAAATTCTGTTGCCTATGAATTTCGGGTGATCTCTCTTGAGCATGTATGCTTCTGCTACTTGTTCTACATCAGACTTCCTTCCGCAAAAGGCGAAATGCTTTGACTCGGTGAGTTTCGCGGCATTCCGACTTCGATGCCCCGGTTGCCGAAATTCAGTTGCCTCTGAATTTCGGGTGATCCCTTTTGAGCATGTATGCTTCTGCTACTTGTTCTACATCAGACTTCTTCGCAAACGGCGAAACGCTTTGACTCGGTGAGTTTCGCGGCATTCCGACTTCGATGCCCCGGTTGCCGAAATTCAGTTGCCTTTGAATTTCGGGTGATCCCTCTTGAGCATGTATGCTTCTGCTACTTGTTCTACATCAACTTCCTTCCGCAAACGGCGAAACGCTTTGACTCGGTGAGTTTCGCGGCATTCCGACTTCGATGCCCCGGTTGCCGAAATTCAGTTGCCTTTGAATTTCGGGTGATCCCTCTTGAGCATGTATGCTTCTGCTACTTGTTCTACATCACACTTCCTTCCGCAAACGGCGAAACGCTTTGACTCGGTGAGTTTCGCGGCATTCCGACTTCGATGCCCCGGTTGCCGAAATTCAGTTGCCTTTGAATTTCGGGTGATCCCTCTTGAGCATGTATGCTTCTGCTACTTGTTCTACATCACACTTCCTTCCGCAAAAGCGAAACGCTTTGACTCGGTGAGTTTCGCGGCATTCCGACTTCGATGCCCCGGTTGCCGAAATTCAGTTGCCTTTGAATTTCGGGTGATCCCTCTTGAGCATGTATGCTTCTGCTACTTGTTCTACATCACACTTCCTTCCGCAAACAGCGAAACGCTTTGACTCGGTGAGTTTCGCGGCATTCCGACTTCGATGCCCGGTTGCCGAAATTCAGTTGCCTTTGAATTTCGGGTGATCCCTCTTGAGCATGTATGCTTCTGCTACTTGTTCTACATCAACTTCTTCCGCAAACGGCGAAACGCTTTGACTCGGTGAGTTTCGCGGCATTCCGACTTCGATGCCCCGGTTGCCGAAATTCAGTTGCCTTTGAATTTCGGGTGATCCCTCTTGAGCATGTATGCTTCTGCTACTTGTTCTACATCAGACTTCCTTCCGCAAACGGCGAAACGCTTTGACTCGGTGAGTTTCGCGGCATTCCGACTTCGATGCCCCGGTTGCCGAAATTCAGTTGCCTTTGAATTTCGGGTGATCCCTCTTGAGCATGTATGCTTCTGCTACTTGTTCTACATCACACTTCTTCCGCAAACAGCGAAACGCTTTGACTCGGTGAGTTTCGCGGCATTCCGACTTCGATGCCCGGTTGCCGAAATTCAGTTGCCTTTGAATTTCGGGTGATCCCTCTTGAGCATGTATGCTTCTGCTACTTGTTCTACATCACACTTCCTTCCGCAAACAGCGAAACGCTTTGACTCGGTGAGTTTCGCGGCATTCCGACTTCGATGCCCGGTTGCCGAAATTCAGTTGCCTTTGAATTTCGGGTGATCCCTCTTGAGCATGTATGCTTCTGCTACTTGTTCTACATCACACTTCCTTCCGCAAACGGCGAAACGCTTTGACTCGGTGAGTTTCGCGGCATTCCGACTTCGATGCCCGGTTGCCGAAATTCAGTTGCCTTTGAATTTCGGGTGATCCCTCTTGAGCATGTATGCTTCTGCTACTTGTTCTACATCACACTTCCTTCCGCAAACAGCGAAACGCTTTGACTCGGTGAGTTTCGCGGCATTCCGACTTCGATGCCCCGGTTGCCGAAATTCAGTTGCCTTTGAATTTCGGGTGATCCCTCTTGAGCATGTATGCTTCTGCTACTTGTTCTACATCACACTTCCTTCCGCAAACGGCGAAACGCTTTGACTCGGTGAGTTTCGCGGCATTCCGACTTCGATGCCCCGGTTGCCGAAATTCAGTTGCCTTTGAATTTCGGGTGATCCCTCTTGAGCATGTATGCTTCTGCTACTTGTTCTACATCACACTTCTTCCGCAAACAGCGAAACGCTTTGACTCGGTGAGTTTCGCGGCATTCCGACTTCGATGCCCGGTTGCCGAAATTCAGTTGCCTTTGAATTTCGGGTGATCCCTCTTGAGCATGTATGCTTCTGCTACTTGTTCTACATCACACTTCCTTCCGCAAACGGCGAAACGCTTTGACTCGGTGAGTTTCGCGGCATTCCGACTTCGATGCCCCGGTTGCCGAA
>CM055351.1:1984546-2016053 GCA_029228515.1 Populus alba x Populus x berolinensis | reverse complement strand
AAACTGCAAAAACGCTTTGACTCGGTGAGTTTCGCGGCATTCCGACTTCGATGCCCGGTTGCCGAAATTCAGTTGCCTTTGAATTTCGGGTGATCCCTCTTGAGCATGTATGCTTCTGCTACTTGTTCTACATCATACTTCTTCCGCAAACAGCGAAACGCTTTGACTCGTGAGTTTCGCAGCATTCCGACTTCGATGCCCGGTTGCCGAAATTCAGTTGCCTTTGAATTTCGGGTGATCCCTCTTGAGCATGTATGCTTCTGCTACTGTTCTACATCAGACTTCTTCCGCAAACAGGCGAAACGCTTTGACTCGTGAGTTTTCGCGGCATTCCGACTTCGATGCCCCGTTGCCGAAATTCAGTTGCCTTTGAATTTCGGGTGATCCCTCTTGAGCATGTATGCTTCTGCTACTTGTTCTACATCAGACTTCTTCCGCAAACAGCGAAACGCTTTGACTCGGTGAGTTTTCAGGCATTCCGACTTCGATGCCCCGGTTGCCGAAATTCAGTTGCCTTTGAATTTCGGGTGATCCCTTTTGAGCATGTATGCATCTGCTACTTGTTCTACATCAGACTTTCTTTCGCAAACGGCGAAACGCTTTGAGTCGGTGAGTTTCAATTCATTCCGCCTTCGATGCCCCAGTTGCCGAAATTCAGTTGCCTTTGAATTTGGGGTGATCCCTCTTGAGCATGTATGCTTCTGCTACTTGTTCTACATCAGACTTTTTTCCGCAAACGGGAAACGCTTTGACTCGGCGAGTTTCGCGGTCTTCCGACTTTGATGCCCCGGTTGCCGAAATTCAGTTGCCTTTGAATTTCGGGTGATCCCTTTTGAGCATGTATGCTTCTGCTACTTGTTCTACATCAGACTTTCTTCCGCAAACGGCGAAACGCTTTGAGGCGGTGAGTTTCAAGGCATTCCGCCTTCGATGCCCCGGTTGCCGAAATTTAGTGGCCTTTGAATTTGGGGTGATCCCTCTTGAGTATGTATGCTTCTACTACTTGTTCCACAGGAGACTTTCTTCCGCAAACGGCGAAACGCTTAGAGTCGGTGAGTTTCGCGGCATTCCGACTTCGATGCCCCTGTTGCCGAAATTCAGTTGCCTTTGAATTTCGGGTGATCCATCTTGAGCATGTATGCTTCTGCTACTTGTTCTACATCAGACTTTTTTCCGCAAACGGCGAAACGCTTTGACTCGGTGAGTTTCGCGGCATTCCGACTTCGATGCCCCGGTTGCCGAAATTCAGTTGCCTTTGAATTTCGGGTGATCCCTCTTGAGCATGTATGCTTCTGCTACTTGTTCTATATCAGACTTTTTTCCGCAAACAGCGAAACGCTTTGACTCGGTGAGTTTCGCGCATTCCGACTTCGATGCCCCGTTTGCCGAAATTCAGTTGCCTTTGAATTTCGGGTGATCCCTCTTGAGCATGTATGCTTCTGCTACTTGTTCTACATCAGACTTCTTCCGCAAACGGCGAAACGCTTTGACTCGTGAGTTTCGCGGCATTCCGACTTCGATGCCCCGGTTGCCGAAATTCAGTTGCCTTTGAATTTCGGGTGATCCCTCTTGAGCATGTATGCTTCTGCTACTTGTTCTACATCAGACTTCTTCCGCAAACGGCGAAACGCTTTGACTCGGTGAGTTTCGCGGCATTCCGACTTCGATGCCCCGGTTGCCGAAATTCAGTTGCCTTTGAATTTCGGGTGATCCCTCTTGAGCATGTATGCTTCTGCTACTTGTTCTACATCAGACTTCTTCCGCAAACGGCGAAACGCTTTGACTCGGTGAGTTTCGCGGCATTCCGACTTCGATGCCCCGGTTGCCGAAATTCAGTTGCCTTTGAATTTCGGGTGATCCCTCTTGAGCATGTATGCTTCTGCTACTTGTTCTACATCAGACTTTCTTCCGCAAACGGCGAAACGCTTTGACTCGGTGAGTTTCGCGGCATTCCGACTTCGATGCCCCGTTGCCGAAATTCAGTTGCCTTTGAATTTCGGGTGATCCCTCTTGAGCATGTATGCTTCTGCTACTTGTTCTACATCAGACTTCTTCCGCAAACGGCGAAACGCTTTGACTCGGTGAGTTTCGCGGCATTCCGACTTCGATGCCCGGTTGCCGAAATTCAGTTGCCTTTGAATTTCGGGTGATCCCTCTTGAGCATGTATGCTTCTGCTACTTGTTCTACATCAGACTTTCTTCCGCAAACGGCGAAACGCTTTGACTCGGTGAGTTTCGCGGCATTCCGACTTCGATGCCCCGGTTGCCGAAATTCAGTTGCCTTTGAATTTCGGGTGATCCCTCTTGAGCATGTATGCTTCTGCTACTTGTTCTACATCAGACTTTCTTCCGCAAACGGCGAAACGCTTTGACTCGGTGAGTTTCGCGGCATTCCGACTTCGATGCCCCGGTTGCCGAAATTCAGTTGCCTTTGAATTTCGGGTGATCCCTCTTGAGCATGTATGCTTCTGCTACTTGTTCTACATCAGACTTTCTTCCGCAAACGGCGAAACGCTTTGACTCGGTGAGTTTCGCGGCATTCCGACTTCGATGCCCCGGTTGCCGAAATTCAGTTGCCTTTGAATTTCGGGTGATCCCTCTTGAGCATGTATGCTTCTGCTACTTGTTCTACATCAGACTTTCTTCCGCAAACGGCGAAACGCTTTGACTCGGTGAGTTTCGCGGCATTCCGACTTCGATGCCCCGGTTGCCGAAATTCAGTTGCCTTTGAATTTCGGGTGATCCCTCTTGAGCATGTATGCTTCTGCTACTTGTTCTACATCAGACTTTCTTCCGCAAACGGCGAAACGCTTTGACTCGGTGAGTTTCGCGGCATTCCGACTTCGATGCCCCGGTTGCCGAAATTCAGTTGCCTTTGAATTTCGGGTGATCCCTCTTGAGCATGTATGCTTCTGCTACTTGTTCTACATCAGACTTCTTCCGCAAACGGCGAAACGCTTTGACTCGGTGAGTTTCGCGGCATTCCGACTTCGATGCCCCGGTTGCCGAAATTCAGTTGCCTTTGAATTTCGGGTGATCCCTCTTGAGCATGTATGCTTCTGCTACTTGTTCTACATCAGACTTCTTCCGCAAACGGCGAAACGCTTTGACTCGGTGAGTTTCGCGGCATTCCGACTTCGATGCCCCGGTTGCCGAAATTCAGTTGCCTTTGAATTTCGGGTGATCCCTCTTGAGCATGTATGCTTCTGCTACTTGTTCTACATCAGACTTTCTTCCGCAAACGGCGAAACGCTTTGACTCGGTGAGTTTCGCGGCATTCCGACTTCGATGCCCCGGTTGCCGAAATTCAGTTGCCTTTGAATTTCGGGTGATCCCTCTTGAGCATGTATGCTTCTGCTACTTGTTCTACATCAGACTTTCTTCCGCAAACGGCGAAACGCTTTGACTCGGTGAGTTTCGCGGCATTCCGACTTCGATGCCCCGGTTGCCGAAATTCAGTTGCCTTTGAATTTCGGGTGATCCCTCTTGAGCATGTATGCTTCTGCTACTTGTTCTACATCAGACTTTCTTCCGCAAACGGCGAAACGCTTTGACTCGGTGAGTTTCGCGGCATTCCGACTTCGATGCCCCGGTTGCCGAAATTCAGTTGCCTTTGAATTTCGGGTGATCCCTCTTGAGCATGTATGCTTCTGCTACTTGTTCTACATCAGACTTCTTCCGCAAACGGCGAAACGCTTTGACTCGGTGAGTTTCGCGGCATTCCGACTTCGATGCCCCGGTTGCCGAAATTCAGTTGCCTTTGAATTTCGGGTGATCCCTCTTGAGCATGTATGCTTCTGCTACTTGTTCTACATCAGACTTTCTTCCGCAAACGGCGAAACGCTTTGACTCGGTGAGTTTCGCGGCATTCCGACTTCGATGCCCCGGTTGCCGAAATTCAGTTGCCTTTGAATTTCGGGTGATCCCTCTTGAGCATGTATGCTTCTGCTACTTGTTCTACATCAGACTTCTTCCGCAAACGGCGAAACGCTTTGACTCGGTGAGTTTCGCGGCATTCCGACTTCGATGCCCCGGTTGCCGAAATTCAGTTGCCTTTGAATTTCGGGTGATCCCTCTTGAGCATGTATGCTTCTGCTACTTGTTCTACATCAGACTTCTTCCGCAAACGGCGAAACGCTTTGACTCGGTGAGTTTCGCGGCATTCCGACTTCGATGCCCCGGTTGCCGAAATTCAGTTGCCTTTGAATTTCGGGTGATCCCTCTTGAGCATGTATGCTTCTGCTACTTGTTCTACATCAGACTTCTTCCGCAAACGGCGAAACGCTTTGACTCGGTGAGTTTCGCGGCATTCCGACTTCGATGCCCCGGTTGCCGAAATTCAGTTGCCTTTGAATTTCGGGTGATCCCTCTTGAGCATGTATGCTTCTGCTACTTGTTCTACATCAGACTTCTTCCGCAAACGGCGAAACGCTTTGACTCGGTGAGTTTCGCGGCATTCCGACTTCGATGCCCCGGTTGCCGAAATTCAGTTGCCTTTGAATTTCGGGTGATCCCTCTTGAGCATGTATGCTTCTGCTACTTGTTCTACATCAGACTTCTTCCGCAAACGGCGAAACGCTTTGACTCGGTGAGTTTCGCGGCATTCCGACTTCGATGCCCCGGTTGCCGAAATTCAGTTGCCTTTGAATTTCGGGTGATCCCTCTTGAGCATGTATGCTTCTGCTACTTGTTCTACATCAGACTTCTTCCGCAAACGGCGAAACGCTTTGACTCGGTGAGTTTCGCGGCATTCCGACTTCGATGCCCCGGTTGCCGAAATTCAGTTGCCTTTGAATTTCGGGTGATCCCTCTTGAGCATGTATGCTTCTGCTACTTGTTCTACATCAGACTTCTTCCGCAAACGGCGAAACGCTTTGACTCGGTGAGTTTCGCGGCATTCCGACTTCGATGCCCCGGTTGCCGAAATTCAGTTGCCTTTGAATTTCGGGTGATCCCTCTTGAGCATGTATGCTTCTGCTACTTGTTCTACATCAGACTTCTTCCGCAAACGGCGAAACGCTTTGACTCGGTGAGTTTCGCGGCATTCCGACTTCGATGCCCCGGTTGCCGAAATTCAGTTGCCTTTGAATTTCGGGTGATCCCTCTTGAGCATGTATGCTTCTGCTACTTGTTCTACATCAGACTTCTTCCGCAAACGGCGAAACGCTTTGACTCGGTGAGTTTCGCGGCATTCCGACTTCGATGCCCCGGTTGCCGAAATTCAGTTGCCTTTGAATTTCGGGTGATCCCTCTTGAGCATGTATGCTTCTGCTACTTGTTCTACATCAGACTTCTTCCGCAAACGGCGAAACGCTTTGACTCGGTGAGTTTCGCGGCATTCCGACTTCGATGCCCCGGTTGCCGAAATTCAGTTGCCTTTGAATTTCGGGTGATCCCTCTTGAGCATGTATGCTTCTGCTACTTGTTCTACATCAGACTTCTTCCGCAAACGGCGAAACGCTTTGACTCGGTGAGTTTCGCGGCATTCCGACTTCGATGCCCCGGTTGCCGAAATTCAGTTGCCTTTGAATTTCGGGTGATCCCTCTTGAGCATGTATGCTTCTGCTACTTGTTCTACATCAGACTTCTTCCGCAAACGGCGAAACGCTTTGACTCGGTGAGTTTCGCGGCATTCCGACTTCGATGCCCCGGTTGCCGAAATTCAGTTGCCTTTGAATTTCGGGTGATCCCTCTTGAGCATGTATGCTTCTGCTACTTGTTCTACATCAGACTTCTTCCGCAAACGGCGAAACGCTTTGACTCGGTGAGTTTCGCGGCATTCCGACTTCGATGCCCCGGTTGCCGAAATTCAGTTGCCTTTGAATTTCGGGTGATCCCTCTTGAGCATGTATGCTTCTGCTACTTGTTCTACATCAGACTTTTCCGCAAACGGCGAAACGCTTTGACTCGGTGAGTTTCGCGGCATTCCGACTTCGATGCCCCGGTTGCCGAAATTCAGTTGCCTTTGAATTTCGGGTGATCCCTCTTGAGCATGTATGCTTCTGCTACTTGTTCTACATCAGACTTCTTCCGCAAACGGCGAAACGCTTTGACTCGGTGAGTTTCGCGGCATTCCGACTTCGATGCCCCGGTTGCCGAAATTCAGTTGCCTTTGAATTTCGGGTGATCCCTCTTGAGCATGTATGCTTCTGCTACTTGTTCTACATCAGACTTCTTCCGCAAACGGCGAAACGCTTTGACTCGGTGAGTTTCGCGGCATTCCGACTTCGATGCCCCGGTTGCCGAAATTCAGTTGCCTTTGAATTTCGGGTGATCCCTCTTGAGCATGTATGCTTCTGCTACTTGTTCTACATCAGACTTCTTCCGCAAACGGCGAAACGCTTTGACTCGGTGAGTTTCGCGGCATTCCGACTTCGATGCCCCGGTTGCCGAAATTCAGTTGCCTTTGAATTTCGGGTGATCCCTCTTGAGCATGTATGCTTCTGCTACTTGTTCTACATCAGACTTCTTCCGCAAACGGCGAAACGCTTTGACTCGGTGAGTTTCGCGGCATTCCGACTTCGATGCCCCGGTTGCCGAAATTCAGTTGCCTTTGAATTTCGGGTGATCCCTCTTGAGCATGTATGCTTCTGCTACTTGTTCTACATCAGACTTCTTCCGCAAACGGCGAAACGCTTTGACTCGGTGAGTTTCGCGGCATTCCGACTTCGATGCCCCGGTTGCCGAAATTCAGTTGCCTTTGAATTTCGGGTGATCCCTCTTGAGCATGTATGCTTCTGCTACTTGTTCTACATCAGACTTCTTCCGCAAACGGCGAAACGCTTTGACTCGGTGAGTTTCGCGGCATTCCGACTTCGATGCCCCGGTTGCCGAAATTCAGTTGCCTTTGAATTTCGGGTGATCCCTCTTGAGCATGTATGCTTCTGCTACTTGTTCTACATCAGACTTCTTCCGCAAACGGCGAAACGCTTTGACTCGGTGAGTTTCGCGGCATTCCGACTTCGATGCCCCGGTTGCCGAAATTCAGTTGCCTTTGAATTTCGGGTGATCCCTCTTGAGCATGTATGCTTCTGCTACTTGTTCTACATCAGACTTCTTCCGCAAACGGCGAAACGCTTTGACTCGGTGAGTTTCGCGGCATTCCGACTTCGATGCCCCGGTTGCCGAAATTCAGTTGCCTTTGAATTTCGGGTGATCCCTCTTGAGCATGTATGCTTCTGCTACTTGTTCTACATCAGACTTCTTCCGCAAACGGCGAAACGCTTTGACTCGGTGAGTTTCGCGGCATTCCGACTTCGATGCCCCGGTTGCCGAAATTCAGTTGCCTTTGAATTTCGGGTGATCCCTCTTGAGCATGTATGCTTCTGCTACTTGTTCTACATCAGACTTCTTCCGCAAACGGCGAAACGCTTTGACTCGGTGAGTTTCGCGGCATTCCGACTTCGATGCCCCGGTTGCCGAAATTCAGTTGCCTTTGAATTTCGGGTGATCCCTCTTGAGCATGTATGCTTCTGCTACTTGTTCTACATCAGACTTCTTCCGCAAACGGCGAAACGCTTTGACTCGGTGAGTTTCGCGGCATTCCGACTTCGATGCCCCGGTTGCCGAAATTCAGTTGCCTTTGAATTTCGGGTGATCCCTCTTGAGCATGTATGCTTCTGCTACTTGTTCTACATCAGACTTCTTCCGCAAACGGCGAAACGCTTTGACTCGGTGAGTTTCGCGGCATTCCGACTTCGATGCCCCGGTTGCCGAAATTCAGTTGCCTTTGAATTTCGGGTGATCCCTCTTGAGCATGTATGCTTCTGCTACTTGTTCTACATCAGACTTCTTCCGCAAACGGCGAAACGCTTTGACTCGGTGAGTTTCGCGGCATTCCGACTTCGATGCCCCGGTTGCCGAAATTCAGTTGCCTTTGAATTTCGGGTGATCCCTCTTGAGCATGTATGCTTCTGCTACTTGTTCTACATCAGACTTCTTCCGCAAACGGCGAAACGCTTTGACTCGGTGAGTTTCGCGGCATTCCGACTTCGATGCCCCGGTTGCCGAAATTCAGTTGCCTTTGAATTTCGGGTGATCCCTCTTGAGCATGTATGCTTCTGCTACTTGTTCTACATCAGACTTCTTCCGCAAACGGCGAAACGCTTTGACTCGGTGAGTTTCGCGGCATTCCGACTTCGATGCCCCGGTTGCCGAAATTCAGTTGCCTTTGAATTTCGGGTGATCCCTCTTGAGCATGTATGCTTCTGCTACTTGTTCTACATCAGACTTCTTCCGCAAACGGCGAAACGCTTTGACTCGGTGAGTTTCGCGGCATTCCGACTTCGATGCCCCGGTTGCCGAAATTCAGTTGCCTTTGAATTTCGGGTGATCCCTCTTGAGCATGTATGCTTCTGCTACTTGTTCTACATCAGACTTCTTCCGCAAACGGCGAAACGCTTTGACTCGGTGAGTTTCGCGGCATTCCGACTTCGATGCCCCGGTTGCCGAAATTCAGTTGCCTTTGAATTTCGGGTGATCCCTCTTGAGCATGTATGCTTCTGCTACTTGTTCTACATCAGACTTCTTCCGCAAACGGCGAAACGCTTTGACTCGGTGAGTTTCGCGGCATTCCGACTTCGATGCCCCGGTTGCCGAAATTCAGTTGCCTTTGAATTTCGGGTGATCCCTCTTGAGCATGTATGCTTCTGCTACTTGTTCTACATCAGACTTCTTCCGCAAACGGCGAAACGCTTTGACTCGGTGAGTTTCGCGGCATTCCGACTTCGATGCCCCGGTTGCCGAAATTCAGTTGCCTTTGAATTTCGGGTGATCCCTCTTGAGCATGTATGCTTCTGCTACTTGTTCTACATCAGACTTCTTCCGCAAACGGCGAAACGCTTTGACTCGGTGAGTTTCGCGGCATTCCGACTTCGATGCCCCGGTTGCCGAAATTCAGTTGCCTTTGAATTTCGGGTGATCCCTCTTGAGCATGTATGCTTCTGCTACTTGTTCTACATCAGACTTCTTCCGCAAACGGCGAAACGCTTTGACTCGGTGAGTTTCGCGGCATTCCGACTTCGATGCCCCGGTTGCCGAAATTCAGTTGCCTTTGAATTTCGGGTGATCCCTCTTGAGCATGTATGCTTCTGCTACTTGTTCTACATCAGACTTCTTCCGCAAACGGCGAAACGCTTTGACTCGGTGAGTTTCGCGGCATTCCGACTTCGATGCCCCGGTTGCCGAAATTCAGTTGCCTTTGAATTTCGGGTGATCCCTCTTGAGCATGTATGCTTCTGCTACTTGTTCTACATCAGACTTCTTCCGCAAACGGCGAAACGCTTTGACTCGGTGAGTTTCGCGGCATTCCGACTTCGATGCCCCGGTTGCCGAAATTCAGTTGCCTTTGAATTTCGGGTGATCCCTCTTGAGCATGTATGCTTCTGCTACTTGTTCTACATCAGACTTCTTCCGCAAACGGCGAAACGCTTTGACTCGGTGAGTTTCGCGGCATTCCGACTTCGATGCCCCGGTTGCCGAAATTCAGTTGCCTTTGAATTTCGGGTGATCCCTCTTGAGCATGTATGCTTCTGCTACTTGTTCTACATCAGACTTCTTCCGCAAACGGCGAAACGCTTTGACTCGGTGAGTTTCGCGGCATTCCGACTTCGATGCCCCGGTTGCCGAAATTCAGTTGCCTTTGAATTTCGGGTGATCCCTCTTGAGCATGTATGCTTCTGCTACTTGTTCTACATCAGACTTCTTCCGCAAACGGCGAAACGCTTTGACTCGGTGAGTTTCGCGGCATTCCGACTTCGATGCCCCGGTTGCCGAAATTCAGTTGCCTTTGAATTTCGGGTGATCCCTCTTGAGCATGTATGCTTCTGCTACTTGTTCTACATCAGACTTCTTCCGCAAACGGCGAAACGCTTTGACTCGGTGAGTTTCGCGGCATTCCGACTTCGATGCCCCGGTTGCCGAAATTCAGTTGCCTTTGAATTTCGGGTGATCCCTCTTGAGCATGTATGCTTCTGCTACTTGTTCTACATCAGACTTCTTCCGCAAACGGCGAAACGCTTTGACTCGGTGAGTTTCGCGGCATTCCGACTTCGATGCCCCGGTTGCCGAAATTCAGTTGCCTTTGAATTTCGGGTGATCCCTCTTGAGCATGTATGCTTCTGCTACTTGTTCTACATCAGACTTCTTCCGCAAACGGCGAAACGCTTTGACTCGGTGAGTTTCGCGGCATTCCGACTTCGATGCCCCGGTTGCCGAAATTCAGTTGCCTTTGAATTTCGGGTGATCCCTCTTGAGCATGTATGCTTCTGCTACTTGTTCTACATCAGACTTCTTCCGCAAACGGCGAAACGCTTTGACTCGGTGAGTTTCGCGGCATTCCGACTTCGATGCCCCGGTTGCCGAAATTCAGTTGCCTTTGAATTTCGGGTGATCCCTCTTGAGCATGTATGCTTCTGCTACTTGTTCTACATCAGACTTCTTCCGCAAACGGCGAAACGCTTTGACTCGGTGAGTTTCGCGGCATTCCGACTTCGATGCCCCGGTTGCCGAAATTCAGTTGCCTTTGAATTTCGGGTGATCCCTCTTGAGCATGTATGCTTCTGCTACTTGTTCTACATCAGACTTCTTCCGCAAACGGCGAAACGCTTTGACTCGGTGAGTTTCGCGGCATTCCGACTTCGATGCCCCGGTTGCCGAAATTCAGTTGCCTTTGAATTTCGGGTGATCCCTCTTGAGCATGTATGCTTCTGCTACTTGTTCTACATCAGACTTCTTCCGCAAACGGCGAAACGCTTTGACTCGGTGAGTTTCGCGGCATTCCGACTTCGATGCCCCGGTTGCCGAAATTCAGTTGCCTTTGAATTTCGGGTGATCCCTCTTGAGCATGTATGCTTCTGCTACTTGTTCTACATCAGACTTCTTCCGCAAACGGCGAAACGCTTTGACTCGGTGAGTTTCGCGGCATTCCGACTTCGATGCCCCGGTTGCCGAAATTCAGTTGCCTTTGAATTTCGGGTGATCCCTCTTGAGCATGTATGCTTCTGCTACTTGTTCTACATCAGACTTCTTCCGCAAACGGCGAAACGCTTTGACTCGGTGAGTTTCGCGGCATTCCGACTTCGATGCCCCGGTTGCCGAAATTCAGTTGCCTTTGAATTTCGGGTGATCCCTCTTGAGCATGTATGCTTCTGCTACTTGTTCTACATCAGACTTCTTCCGCAAACGGCGAAACGCTTTGACTCGGTGAGTTTCGCGGCATTCCGACTTCGATGCCCCGGTTGCCGAAATTCAGTTGCCTTTGAATTTCGGGTGATCCCTCTTGAGCATGTATGCTTCTGCTACTTGTTCTACATCAGACTTCTTCCGCAAACGGCGAAACGCTTTGACTCGGTGAGTTTCGCGGCATTCCGACTTCGATGCCCCGGTTGCCGAAATTCAGTTGCCTTTGAATTTCGGGTGATCCCTCTTGAGCATGTATGCTTCTGCTACTTGTTCTACATCAGACTTCTTCCGCAAACGGCGAAACGCTTTGACTCGGTGAGTTTCGCGGCATTCCGACTTCGATGCCCCGGTTGCCGAAATTCAGTTGCCTTTGAATTTCGGGTGATCCCTCTTGAGCATGTATGCTTCTGCTACTTGTTCTACATCAGACTTCTTCCGCAAACGGCGAAACGCTTTGACTCGGTGAGTTTCGCGGCATTCCGACTTCGATGCCCCGGTTGCCGAAATTCAGTTGCCTTTGAATTTCGGGTGATCCCTCTTGAGCATGTATGCTTCTGCTACTTGTTCTACATCAGACTTCTTCCGCAAACGGCGAAACGCTTTGACTCGGTGAGTTTCGCGGCATTCCGACTTCGATGCCCCGGTTGCCGAAATTCAGTTGCCTTTGAATTTCGGGTGATCCCTCTTGAGCATGTATGCTTCTGCTACTTGTTCTACATCAGACTTCTTCCGCAAACGGCGAAACGCTTTGACTCGGTGAGTTTCGCGGCATTCCGACTTCGATGCCCCGGTTGCCGAAATTCAGTTGCCTTTGAATTTCGGGTGATCCCTCTTGAGCATGTATGCTTCTGCTACTTGTTCTACATCAGACTTCTTCCGCAAACGGCGAAACGCTTTGACTCGGTGAGTTTCGCGGCATTCCGACTTCGATGCCCCGGTTGCCGAAATTCAGTTGCCTTTGAATTTCGGGTGATCCCTCTTGAGCATGTATGCTTCTGCTACTTGTTCTACATCAGACTTCTTCCGCAAACGGCGAAACGCTTTGACTCGGTGAGTTTCGCGGCATTCCGACTTCGATGCCCCGGTTGCCGAAATTCAGTTGCCTTTGAATTTCGGGTGATCCCTCTTGAGCATGTATGCTTCTGCTACTTGTTCTACATCAGACTTCTTCCGCAAACGGCGAAACGCTTTGACTCGGTGAGTTTCGCGGCATTCCGACTTCGATGCCCCGGTTGCCGAAATTCAGTTGCCTTTGAATTTCGGGTGATCCCTCTTGAGCATGTATGCTTCTGCTACTTGTTCTACATCAGACTTCTTCCGCAAACGGCGAAACGCTTTGACTCGGTGAGTTTCGCGGCATTCCGACTTCGATGCCCCGGTTGCCGAAATTCAGTTGCCTTTGAATTTCGGGTGATCCCTCTTGAGCATGTATGCTTCTGCTACTTGTTCTACATCAGACTTCTTCCGCAAACGGCGAAACGCTTTGACTCGGTGAGTTTCGCGGCATTCCGACTTCGATGCCCCGGTTGCCGAAATTCAGTTGCCTTTGAATTTCGGGTGATCCCTCTTGAGCATGTATGCTTCTGCTACTTGTTCTACATCAGACTTCTTCCGCAAACGGCGAAACGCTTTGACTCGGTGAGTTTCGCGGCATTCCGACTTCGATGCCCCGGTTGCCGAAATTCAGTTGCCTTTGAATTTCGGGTGATCCCTCTTGAGCATGTATGCTTCTGCTACTTGTTCTACATCAGACTTCTTCCGCAAACGGCGAAACGCTTTGACTCGGTGAGTTTCGCGGCATTCCGACTTCGATGCCCCGGTTGCCGAAATTCAGTTGCCTTTGAATTTCGGGTGATCCCTCTTGAGCATGTATGCTTCTGCTACTTGTTCTACATCAGACTTCTTCCGCAAACGGCGAAACGCTTTGACTCGGTGAGTTTCGCGGCATTCCGACTTCGATGCCCCGGTTGCCGAAATTCAGTTGCCTTTGAATTTCGGGTGATCCCTCTTGAGCATGTATGCTTCTGCTACTTGTTCTACATCAGACTTCTTCCGCAAACGGCGAAACGCTTTGACTCGGTGAGTTTCGCGGCATTCCGACTTCGATGCCCCGGTTGCCGAAATTCAGTTGCCTTTGAATTTCGGGTGATCCCTCTTGAGCATGTATGCTTCTGCTACTTGTTCTACATCAGACTTCTTCCGCAAACGGCGAAACGCTTTGACTCGGTGAGTTTCGCGGCATTCCGACTTCGATGCCCCGGTTGCCGAAATTCAGTTGCCTTTGAATTTCGGGTGATCCCTCTTGAGCATGTATGCTTCTGCTACTTGTTCTACATCAGACTTCTTCCGCAAACGGCGAAACGCTTTGACTCGGTGAGTTTCGCGGCATTCCGACTTCGATGCCCCGGTTGCCGAAATTCAGTTGCCTTTGAATTTCGGGTGATCCCTCTTGAGCATGTATGCTTCTGCTACTTGTTCTACATCAGACTTCTTCCGCAAACGGCGAAACGCTTTGACTCGGTGAGTTTCGCGGCATTCCGACTTCGATGCCCCGGTTGCCGAAATTCAGTTGCCTTTGAATTTCGGGTGATCCCTCTTGAGCATGTATGCTTCTGCTACTTGTTCTACATCAGACTTCTTCCGCAAACGGCGAAACGCTTTGACTCGGTGAGTTTCGCGGCATTCCGACTTCGATGCCCCGGTTGCCGAAATTCAGTTGCCTTTGAATTTCGGGTGATCCCTCTTGAGCATGTATGCTTCTGCTACTTGTTCTACATCAGACTTCTTCCGCAAACGGCGAAACGCTTTGACTCGGTGAGTTTCGCGGCATTCCGACTTCGATGCCCCGGTTGCCGAAATTCAGTTGCCTTTGAATTTCGGGTGATCCCTCTTGAGCATGTATGCTTCTGCTACTTGTTCTACATCAGACTTCTTCCGCAAACGGCGAAACGCTTTGACTCGGTGAGTTTCGCGGCATTCCGACTTCGATGCCCCGGTTGCCGAAATTCAGTTGCCTTTGAATTTCGGGTGATCCCTCTTGAGCATGTATGCTTCTGCTACTTGTTCTACATCAGACTTCTTCCGCAAACGGCGAAACGCTTTGACTCGGTGAGTTTCGCGGCATTCCGACTTCGATGCCCCGGTTGCCGAAATTCAGTTGCCTTTGAATTTCGGGTGATCCCTCTTGAGCATGTATGCTTCTGCTACTTGTTCTACATCAGACTTCTTCCGCAAACGGCGAAACGCTTTGACTCGGTGAGTTTCGCGGCATTCCGACTTCGATGCCCCGGTTGCCGAAATTCAGTTGCCTTTGAATTTCGGGTGATCCCTCTTGAGCATGTATGCTTCTGCTACTTGTTCTACATCAGACTTCTTCCGCAAACGGCGAAACGCTTTGACTCGGTGAGTTTCGCGGCATTCCGACTTCGATGCCCCGGTTGCCGAAATTCAGTTGCCTTTGAATTTCGGGTGATCCCTCTTGAGCATGTATGCTTCTGCTACTTGTTCTACATCAGACTTCTTCCGCAAACGGCGAAACGCTTTGACTCGGTGAGTTTCGCGGCATTCCGACTTCGATGCCCCGGTTGCCGAAATTCAGTTGCCTTTGAATTTCGGGTGATCCCTCTTGAGCATGTATGCTTCTGCTACTTGTTCTACATCAGACTTCTTCCGCAAACGGCGAAACGCTTTGACTCGGTGAGTTTCGCGGCATTCCGACTTCGATGCCCCGGTTGCCGAAATTCAGTTGCCTTTGAATTTCGGGTGATCCCTCTTGAGCATGTATGCTTCTGCTACTTGTTCTACATCAGACTTCTTCCGCAAACGGCGAAACGCTTTGACTCGGTGAGTTTCGCGGCATTCCGACTTCGATGCCCCGGTTGCCGAAATTCAGTTGCCTTTGAATTTCGGGTGATCCCTCTTGAGCATGTATGCTTCTGCTACTTGTTCTACATCAGACTTCTTCCGCAAACGGCGAAACGCTTTGACTCGGTGAGTTTCGCGGCATTCCGACTTCGATGCCCCGGTTGCCGAAATTCAGTTGCCTTTGAATTTCGGGTGATCCCTCTTGAGCATGTATGCTTCTGCTACTTGTTCTACATCAGACTTCTTCCGCAAACGGCGAAACGCTTTGACTCGGTGAGTTTCGCGGCATTCCGACTTCGATGCCCCGGTTGCCGAAATTCAGTTGCCTTTGAATTTCGGGTGATCCCTCTTGAGCATGTATGCTTCTGCTACTTGTTCTACATCAGACTTCTTCCGCAAACGGCGAAACGCTTTGACTCGGTGAGTTTCGCGGCATTCCGACTTCGATGCCCCGGTTGCCGAAATTCAGTTGCCTTTGAATTTCGGGTGATCCCTCTTGAGCATGTATGCTTCTGCTACTTGTTCTACATCAGACTTCTTCCGCAAACGGCGAAACGCTTTGACTCGGTGAGTTTCGCGGCATTCCGACTTCGATGCCCCGGTTGCCGAAATTCAGTTGCCTTTGAATTTCGGGTGATCCCTCTTGAGCATGTATGCTTCTGCTACTTGTTCTACATCAGACTTCTTCCGCAAACGGCGAAACGCTTTGACTCGGTGAGTTTCGCGGCATTCCGACTTCGATGCCCCGGTTGCCGAAATTCAGTTGCCTTTGAATTTCGGGTGATCCCTCTTGAGCATGTATGCTTCTGCTACTTGTTCTACATCAGACTTCTTCCGCAAACGGCGAAACGCTTTGACTCGGTGAGTTTCGCGGCATTCCGACTTCGATGCCCCGGTTGCCGAAATTCAGTTGCCTTTGAATTTCGGGTGATCCCTCTTGAGCATGTATGCTTCTGCTACTTGTTCTACATCAGACTTCTTCCGCAAACGGCGAAACGCTTTGACTCGGTGAGTTTCGCGGCATTCCGACTTCGATGCCCCGGTTGCCGAAATTCAGTTGCCTTTGAATTTCGGGTGATCCCTCTTGAGCATGTATGCTTCTGCTACTTGTTCTACATCAGACTTCTTCCGCAAACGGCGAAACGCTTTGACTCGGTGAGTTTCGCGGCATTCCGACTTCGATGCCCCGGTTGCCGAAATTCAGTTGCCTTTGAATTTCGGGTGATCCCTCTTGAGCATGTATGCTTCTGCTACTTGTTCTACATCAGACTTCTTCCGCAAACGGCGAAACGCTTTGACTCGGTGAGTTTCGCGGCATTCCGACTTCGATGCCCCGGTTGCCGAAATTCAGTTGCCTTTGAATTTCGGGTGATCCCTCTTGAGCATGTATGCTTCTGCTACTTGTTCTACATCAGACTTCTTCCGCAAACGGCGAAACGCTTTGACTCGGTGAGTTTCGCGGCATTCCGACTTCGATGCCCCGGTTGCCGAAATTCAGTTGCCTTTGAATTTCGGGTGATCCCTCTTGAGCATGTATGCTTCTGCTACTTGTTCTACATCAGACTTCTTCCGCAAACGGCGAAACGCTTTGACTCGGTGAGTTTCGCGGCATTCCGACTTCGATGCCCCGGTTGCCGAAATTCAGTTGCCTTTGAATTTCGGGTGATCCCTCTTGAGCATGTATGCTTCTGCTACTTGTTCTACATCAGACTTCTTCCGCAAACGGCGAAACGCTTTGACTCGGTGAGTTTCGCGGCATTCCGACTTCGATGCCCCGGTTGCCGAAATTCAGTTGCCTTTGAATTTCGGGTGATCCCTCTTGAGCATGTATGCTTCTGCTACTTGTTCTACATCAGACTTCTTCCGCAAACGGCGAAACGCTTTGACTCGGTGAGTTTCGCGGCATTCCGACTTCGATGCCCCGGTTGCCGAAATTCAGTTGCCTTTGAATTTCGGGTGATCCCTCTTGAGCATGTATGCTTCTGCTACTTGTTCTACATCAGACTTCTTCCGCAAACGGCGAAACGCTTTGACTCGGTGAGTTTCGCGGCATTCCGACTTCGATGCCCCGGTTGCCGAAATTCAGTTGCCTTTGAATTTCGGGTGATCCCTCTTGAGCATGTATGCTTCTGCTACTTGTTCTACATCAGACTTCTTCCGCAAACGGCGAAACGCTTTGACTCGGTGAGTTTCGCGGCATTCCGACTTCGATGCCCCGGTTGCCGAAATTCAGTTGCCTTTGAATTTCGGGTGATCCCTCTTGAGCATGTATGCTTCTGCTACTTGTTCTACATCAGACTTCTTCCGCAAACGGCGAAACGCTTTGACTCGGTGAGTTTCGCGGCATTCCGACTTCGATGCCCCGGTTGCCGAAATTCAGTTGCCTTTGAATTTCGGGTGATCCCTCTTGAGCATGTATGCTTCTGCTACTTGTTCTACATCAGACTTCTTCCGCAAACGGCGAAACGCTTTGACTCGGTGAGTTTCGCGGCATTCCGACTTCGATGCCCCGGTTGCCGAAATTCAGTTGCCTTTGAATTTCGGGTGATCCCTCTTGAGCATGTATGCTTCTGCTACTTGTTCTACATCAGACTTCTTCCGCAAACGGCGAAACGCTTTGACTCGGTGAGTTTCGCGGCATTCCGACTTCGATGCCCCGGTTGCCGAAATTCAGTTGCCTTTGAATTTCGGGTGATCCCTCTTGAGCATGTATGCTTCTGCTACTTGTTCTACATCAGACTTCTTCCGCAAACGGCGAAACGCTTTGACTCGGTGAGTTTCGCGGCATTCCGACTTCGATGCCCCGGTTGCCGAAATTCAGTTGCCTTTGAATTTCGGGTGATCCCTCTTGAGCATGTATGCTTCTGCTACTTGTTCTACATCAGACTTCTTCCGCAAACGGCGAAACGCTTTGACTCGGTGAGTTTCGCGGCATTCCGACTTCGATGCCCCGGTTGCCGAAATTCAGTTGCCTTTGAATTTCGGGTGATCCCTCTTGAGCATGTATGCTTCTGCTACTTGTTCTACATCAGACTTCTTCCGCAAACGGCGAAACGCTTTGACTCGGTGAGTTTCGCGGCATTCCGACTTCGATGCCCCGGTTGCCGAAATTCAGTTGCCTTTGAATTTCGGGTGATCCCTCTTGAGCATGTATGCTTCTGCTACTTGTTCTACATCAGACTTCTTCCGCAAACGGCGAAACGCTTTGACTCGGTGAGTTTCGCGGCATTCCGACTTCGATGCCCCGGTTGCCGAAATTCAGTTGCCTTTGAATTTCGGGTGATCCCTCTTGAGCATGTATGCTTCTGCTACTTGTTCTACATCAGACTTCTTCCGCAAACGGCGAAACGCTTTGACTCGGTGAGTTTCGCGGCATTCCGACTTCGATGCCCCGGTTGCCGAAATTCAGTTGCCTTTGAATTTCGGGTGATCCCTCTTGAGCATGTATGCTTCTGCTACTTGTTCTACATCAGACTTCTTCCGCAAACGGCGAAACGCTTTGACTCGGTGAGTTTCGCGGCATTCCGACTTCGATGCCCCGGTTGCCGAAATTCAGTTGCCTTTGAATTTCGGGTGATCCCTCTTGAGCATGTATGCTTCTGCTACTTGTTCTACATCAGACTTCTTCCGCAAACGGCGAAACGCTTTGACTCGGTGAGTTTCGCGGCATTCCGACTTCGATGCCCCGGTTGCCGAAATTCAGTTGCCTTTGAATTTCGGGTGATCCCTCTTGAGCATGTATGCTTCTGCTACTTGTTCTACATCAGACTTCTTCCGCAAACGGCGAAACGCTTTGACTCGGTGAGTTTCGCGGCATTCCGACTTCGATGCCCCGGTTGCCGAAATTCAGTTGCCTTTGAATTTCGGGTGATCCCTCTTGAGCATGTATGCTTCTGCTACTTGTTCTACATCAGACTTCTTCCGCAAACGGCGAAACGCTTTGACTCGGTGAGTTTCGCGGCATTCCGACTTCGATGCCCCGGTTGCCGAAATTCAGTTGCCTTTGAATTTCGGGTGATCCCTCTTGAGCATGTATGCTTCTGCTACTTGTTCTACATCAGACTTCTTCCGCAAACGGCGAAACGCTTTGACTCGGTGAGTTTCGCGGCATTCCGACTTCGATGCCCCGGTTGCCGAAATTCAGTTGCCTTTGAATTTCGGGTGATCCCTCTTGAGCATGTATGCTTCTGCTACTTGTTCTACATCAGACTTCTTCCGCAAACGGCGAAACGCTTTGACTCGGTGAGTTTCGCGGCATTCCGACTTCGATGCCCCGGTTGCCGAAATTCAGTTGCCTTTGAATTTCGGGTGATCCCTCTTGAGCATGTATGCTTCTGCTACTTGTTCTACATCAGACTTCTTCCGCAAACGGCGAAACGCTTTGACTCGGTGAGTTTCGCGGCATTCCGACTTCGATGCCCCGGTTGCCGAAATTCAGTTGCCTTTGAATTTCGGGTGATCCCTCTTGAGCATGTATGCTTCTGCTACTTGTTCTACATCAGACTTCTTCCGCAAACGGCGAAACGCTTTGACTCGGTGAGTTTCGCGGCATTCCGACTTCGATGCCCCGGTTGCCGAAATTCAGTTGCCTTTGAATTTCGGGTGATCCCTCTTGAGCATGTATGCTTCTGCTACTTGTTCTACATCAGACTTCTTCCGCAAACGGCGAAACGCTTTGACTCGGTGAGTTTCGCGGCATTCCGACTTCGATGCCCCGGTTGCCGAAATTCAGTTGCCTTTGAATTTCGGGTGATCCCTCTTGAGCATGTATGCTTCTGCTACTTGTTCTACATCAGACTTCTTCCGCAAACGGCGAAACGCTTTGACTCGGTGAGTTTCGCGGCATTCCGACTTCGATGCCCCGGTTGCCGAAATTCAGTTGCCTTTGAATTTCGGGTGATCCCTCTTGAGCATGTATGCTTCTGCTACTTGTTCTACATCAGACTTCTTCCGCAAACGGCGAAACGCTTTGACTCGGTGAGTTTCGCGGCATTCCGACTTCGATGCCCCGGTTGCCGAAATTCAGTTGCCTTTGAATTTCGGGTGATCCCTCTTGAGCATGTATGCTTCTGCTACTTGTTCTACATCAGACTTCTTCCGCAAACGGCGAAACGCTTTGACTCGGTGAGTTTCGCGGCATTCCGACTTCGATGCCCCGGTTGCCGAAATTCAGTTGCCTTTGAATTTCGGGTGATCCCTCTTGAGCATGTATGCTTCTGCTACTTGTTCTACATCAGACTTCTTCCGCAAACGGCGAAACGCTTTGACTCGGTGAGTTTCGCGGCATTCCGACTTCGATGCCCCGGTTGCCGAAATTCAGTTGCCTTTGAATTTCGGGTGATCCCTCTTGAGCATGTATGCTTCTGCTACTTGTTCTACATCAGACTTCTTCCGCAAACGGCGAAACGCTTTGACTCGGTGAGTTTCGCGGCATTCCGACTTCGATGCCCCGGTTGCCGAAATTCAGTTGCCTTTGAATTTCGGGTGATCCCTCTTGAGCATGTATGCTTCTGCTACTTGTTCTACATCAGACTTCTTCCGCAAACGGCGAAACGCTTTGACTCGGTGAGTTTCGCGGCATTCCGACTTCGATGCCCCGGTTGCCGAAATTCAGTTGCCTTTGAATTTCGGGTGATCCCTCTTGAGCATGTATGCTTCTGCTACTTGTTCTACATCAGACTTCTTCCGCAAACGGCGAAACGCTTTGACTCGGTGAGTTTCGCGGCATTCCGACTTCGATGCCCCGGTTGCCGAAATTCAGTTGCCTTTGAATTTCGGGTGATCCCTCTTGAGCATGTATGCTTCTGCTACTTGTTCTACATCAGACTTCTTCCGCAAACGGCGAAACGCTTTGACTCGGTGAGTTTCGCGGCATTCCGACTTCGATGCCCCGGTTGCCGAAATTCAGTTGCCTTTGAATTTCGGGTGATCCCTCTTGAGCATGTATGCTTCTGCTACTTGTTCTACATCAGACTTCTTCCGCAAACGGCGAAACGCTTTGACTCGGTGAGTTTCGCGGCATTCCGACTTCGATGCCCCGGTTGCCGAAATTCAGTTGCCTTTGAATTTCGGGTGATCCCTCTTGAGCATGTATGCTTCTGCTACTTGTTCTACATCAGACTTCTTCCGCAAACGGCGAAACGCTTTGACTCGGTGAGTTTCGCGGCATTCCGACTTCGATGCCCCGGTTGCCGAAATTCAGTTGCCTTTGAATTTCGGGTGATCCCTCTTGAGCATGTATGCTTCTGCTACTTGTTCTACATCAGACTTCTTCCGCAAACGGCGAAACGCTTTGACTCGGTGAGTTTCGCGGCATTCCGACTTCGATGCCCCGGTTGCCGAAATTCAGTTGCCTTTGAATTTCGGGTGATCCCTCTTGAGCATGTATGCTTCTGCTACTTGTTCTACATCAGACTTCTTCCGCAAACGGCGAAACGCTTTGACTCGGTGAGTTTCGCGGCATTCCGACTTCGATGCCCCGGTTGCCGAAATTCAGTTGCCTTTGAATTTCGGGTGATCCCTCTTGAGCATGTATGCTTCTGCTACTTGTTCTACATCAGACTTCTTCCGCAAACGGCGAAACGCTTTGACTCGGTGAGTTTCGCGGCATTCCGACTTCGATGCCCCGGTTGCCGAAATTCAGTTGCCTTTGAATTTCGGGTGATCCCTCTTGAGCATGTATGCTTCTGCTACTTGTTCTACATCAGACTTCTTCCGCAAACGGCGAAACGCTTTGACTCGGTGAGTTTCGCGGCATTCCGACTTCGATGCCCCGGTTGCCGAAATTCAGTTGCCTTTGAATTTCGGGTGATCCCTCTTGAGCATGTATGCTTCTGCTACTTGTTCTACATCAGACTTCTTCCGCAAACGGCGAAACGCTTTGACTCGGTGAGTTTCGCGGCATTCCGACTTCGATGCCCCGGTTGCCGAAATTCAGTTGCCTTTGAATTTCGGGTGATCCCTCTTGAGCATGTATGCTTCTGCTACTTGTTCTACATCAGACTTCTTCCGCAAACGGCGAAACGCTTTGACTCGGTGAGTTTCGCGGCATTCCGACTTCGATGCCCCGGTTGCCGAAATTCAGTTGCCTTTGAATTTCGGGTGATCCCTCTTGAGCATGTATGCTTCTGCTACTTGTTCTACATCAGACTTCTTCCGCAAACGGCGAAACGCTTTGACTCGGTGAGTTTCGCGGCATTCCGACTTCGATGCCCCGGTTGCCGAAATTCAGTTGCCTTTGAATTTCGGGTGATCCCTCTTGAGCATGTATGCTTCTGCTACTTGTTCTACATCAGACTTCTTCCGCAAACGGCGAAACGCTTTGACTCGGTGAGTTTCGCGGCATTCCGACTTCGATGCCCCGGTTGCCGAAATTCAGTTGCCTTTGAATTTCGGGTGATCCCTCTTGAGCATGTATGCTTCTGCTACTTGTTCTACATCAGACTTCTTCCGCAAACGGCGAAACGCTTTGACTCGGTGAGTTTCGCGGCATTCCGACTTCGATGCCCCGGTTGCCGAAATTCAGTTGCCTTTGAATTTCGGGTGATCCCTCTTGAGCATGTATGCTTCTGCTACTTGTTCTACATCAGACTTCTTCCGCAAACGGCGAAACGCTTTGACTCGGTGAGTTTCGCGGCATTCCGACTTCGATGCCCCGGTTGCCGAAATTCAGTTGCCTTTGAATTTCGGGTGATCCCTCTTGAGCATGTATGCTTCTGCTACTTGTTCTACATCAGACTTCTTCCGCAAACGGCGAAACGCTTTGACTCGGTGAGTTTCGCGGCATTCCGACTTCGATGCCCCGGTTGCCGAAATTCAGTTGCCTTTGAATTTCGGGTGATCCCTCTTGAGCATGTATGCTTCTGCTACTTGTTCTACATCAGACTTCTTCCGCAAACGGCGAAACGCTTTGACTCGGTGAGTTTCGCGGCATTCCGACTTCGATGCCCCGGTTGCCGAAATTCAGTTGCCTTTGAATTTCGGGTGATCCCTCTTGAGCATGTATGCTTCTGCTACTTGTTCTACATCAGACTTCTTCCGCAAACGGCGAAACGCTTTGACTCGGTGAGTTTCGCGGCATTCCGACTTCGATGCCCCGGTTGCCGAAATTCAGTTGCCTTTGAATTTCGGGTGATCCCTCTTGAGCATGTATGCTTCTGCTACTTGTTCTACATCAGACTTCTTCCGCAAACGGCGAAACGCTTTGACTCGGTGAGTTTCGCGGCATTCCGACTTCGATGCCCCGGTTGCCGAAATTCAGTTGCCTTTGAATTTCGGGTGATCCCTCTTGAGCATGTATGCTTCTGCTACTTGTTCTACATCAGACTTCTTCCGCAAACGGCGAAACGCTTTGACTCGGTGAGTTTCGCGGCATTCCGACTTCGATGCCCCGGTTGCCGAAATTCAGTTGCCTTTGAATTTCGGGTGATCCCTCTTGAGCATGTATGCTTCTGCTACTTGTTCTACATCAGACTTCTTCCGCAAACGGCGAAACGCTTTGACTCGGTGAGTTTCGCGGCATTCCGACTTCGATGCCCCGGTTGCCGAAATTCAGTTGCCTTTGAATTTCGGGTGATCCCTCTTGAGCATGTATGCTTCTGCTACTTGTTCTACATCAGACTTCTTCCGCAAACGGCGAAACGCTTTGACTCGGTGAGTTTCGCGGCATTCCGACTTCGATGCCCCGGTTGCCGAAATTCAGTTGCCTTTGAATTTCGGGTGATCCCTCTTGAGCATGTATGCTTCTGCTACTTGTTCTACATCAGACTTCTTCCGCAAACGGCGAAACGCTTTGACTCGGTGAGTTTCGCGGCATTCCGACTTCGATGCCCCGGTTGCCGAAATTCAGTTGCCTTTGAATTTCGGGTGATCCCTCTTGAGCATGTATGCTTCTGCTACTTGTTCTACATCAGACTTCTTCCGCAAACGGCGAAACGCTTTGACTCGGTGAGTTTCGCGGCATTCCGACTTCGATGCCCCGGTTGCCGAAATTCAGTTGCCTTTGAATTTCGGGTGATCCCTCTTGAGCATGTATGCTTCTGCTACTTGTTCTACATCAGACTTCTTCCGCAAACGGCGAAACGCTTTGACTCGGTGAGTTTCGCGGCATTCCGACTTCGATGCCCCGGTTGCCGAAATTCAGTTGCCTTTGAATTTCGGGTGATCCCTCTTGAGCATGTATGCTTCTGCTACTTGTTCTACATCAGACTTCTTCCGCAAACGGCGAAACGCTTTGACTCGGTGAGTTTCGCGGCATTCCGACTTCGATGCCCCGGTTGCCGAAATTCAGTTGCCTTTGAATTTCGGGTGATCCCTCTTGAGCATGTATGCTTCTGCTACTTGTTCTACATCAGACTTCTTCCGCAAACGGCGAAACGCTTTGACTCGGTGAGTTTCGCGGCATTCCGACTTCGATGCCCCGGTTGCCGAAATTCAGTTGCCTTTGAATTTCGGGTGATCCCTCTTGAGCATGTATGCTTCTGCTACTTGTTCTACATCAGACTTCTTCCGCAAACGGCGAAACGCTTTGACTCGGTGAGTTTCGCGGCATTCCGACTTCGATGCCCCGGTTGCCGAAATTCAGTTGCCTTTGAATTTCGGGTGATCCCTCTTGAGCATGTATGCTTCTGCTACTTGTTCTACATCAGACTTCTTCCGCAAACGGCGAAACGCTTTGACTCGGTGAGTTTCGCGGCATTCCGACTTCGATGCCCCGGTTGCCGAAATTCAGTTGCCTTTGAATTTCGGGTGATCCCTCTTGAGCATGTATGCTTCTGCTACTTGTTCTACATCAGACTTCTTCCGCAAACGGCGAAACGCTTTGACTCGGTGAGTTTCGCGGCATTCCGACTTCGATGCCCCGGTTGCCGAAATTCAGTTGCCTTTGAATTTCGGGTGATCCCTCTTGAGCATGTATGCTTCTGCTACTTGTTCTACATCAGACTTCTTCCGCAAACGGCGAAACGCTTTGACTCGGTGAGTTTCGCGGCATTCCGACTTCGATGCCCCGGTTGCCGAAATTCAGTTGCCTTTGAATTTCGGGTGATCCCTCTTGAGCATGTATGCTTCTGCTACTTGTTCTACATCAGACTTCTTCCGCAAACGGCGAAACGCTTTGACTCGGTGAGTTTCGCGGCATTCCGACTTCGATGCCCCGGTTGCCGAAATTCAGTTGCCTTTGAATTTCGGGTGATCCCTCTTGAGCATGTATGCTTCTGCTACTTGTTCTACATCAGACTTCTTCCGCAAACGGCGAAACGCTTTGACTCGGTGAGTTTCGCGGCATTCCGACTTCGATGCCCCGGTTGCCGAAATTCAGTTGCCTTTGAATTTCGGGTGATCCCTCTTGAGCATGTATGCTTCTGCTACTTGTTCTACATCAGACTTCTTCCGCAAACGGCGAAACGCTTTGACTCGGTGAGTTTCGCGGCATTCCGACTTCGATGCCCCGGTTGCCGAAATTCAGTTGCCTTTGAATTTCGGGTGATCCCTCTTGAGCATGTATGCTTCTGCTACTTGTTCTACATCAGACTTCTTCCGCAAACGGCGAAACGCTTTGACTCGGTGAGTTTCGCGGCATTCCGACTTCGATGCCCCGGTTGCCGAAATTCAGTTGCCTTTGAATTTCGGGTGATCCCTCTTGAGCATGTATGCTTCTGCTACTTGTTCTACATCAGACTTCTTCCGCAAACGGCGAAACGCTTTGACTCGGTGAGTTTCGCGGCATTCCGACTTCGATGCCCCGGTTGCCGAAATTCAGTTGCCTTTGAATTTCGGGTGATCCCTCTTGAGCATGTATGCTTCTGCTACTTGTTCTACATCAGACTTCTTCCGCAAACGGCGAAACGCTTTGACTCGGTGAGTTTCGCGGCATTCCGACTTCGATGCCCCGGTTGCCGAAATTCAGTTGCCTTTGAATTTCGGGTGATCCCTCTTGAGCATGTATGCTTCTGCTACTTGTTCTACATCAGACTTCTTCCGCAAACGGCGAAACGCTTTGACTCGGTGAGTTTCGCGGCATTCCGACTTCGATGCCCCGGTTGCCGAAATTCAGTTGCCTTTGAATTTCGGGTGATCCCTCTTGAGCATGTATGCTTCTGCTACTTGTTCTACATCAGACTTCTTCCGCAAACGGCGAAACGCTTTGACTCGGTGAGTTTCGCGGCATTCCGACTTCGATGCCCCGGTTGCCGAAATTCAGTTGCCTTTGAATTTCGGGTGATCCCTCTTGAGCATGTATGCTTCTGCTACTTGTTCTACATCAGACTTCTTCCGCAAACGGCGAAACGCTTTGACTCGGTGAGTTTCGCGGCATTCCGACTTCGATGCCCCGGTTGCCGAAATTCAGTTGCCTTTGAATTTCGGGTGATCCCTCTTGAGCATGTATGCTTCTGCTACTTGTTCTACATCAGACTTCTTCCGCAAACGGCGAAACGCTTTGACTCGGTGAGTTTCGCGGCATTCCGACTTCGATGCCCCGGTTGCCGAAATTCAGTTGCCTTTGAATTTCGGGTGATCCCTCTTGAGCATGTATGCTTCTGCTACTTGTTCTACATCAGACTTCTTCCGCAAACGGCGAAACGCTTTGACTCGGTGAGTTTCGCGGCATTCCGACTTCGATGCCCCGGTTGCCGAAATTCAGTTGCCTTTGAATTTCGGGTGATCCCTCTTGAGCATGTATGCTTCTGCTACTTGTTCTACATCAGACTTCTTCCGCAAACGGCGAAACGCTTTGACTCGGTGAGTTTCGCGGCATTCCGACTTCGATGCCCCGGTTGCCGAAATTCAGTTGCCTTTGAATTTCGGGTGATCCCTCTTGAGCATGTATGCTTCTGCTACTTGTTCTACATCAGACTTCTTCCGCAAACGGCGAAACGCTTTGACTCGGTGAGTTTCGCGGCATTCCGACTTCGATGCCCCGGTTGCCGAAATTCAGTTGCCTTTGAATTTCGGGTGATCCCTCTTGAGCATGTATGCTTCTGCTACTTGTTCTACATCAGACTTCTTCCGCAAACGGCGAAACGCTTTGACTCGGTGAGTTTCGCGGCATTCCGACTTCGATGCCCCGGTTGCCGAAATTCAGTTGCCTTTGAATTTCGGGTGATCCCTCTTGAGCATGTATGCTTCTGCTACTTGTTCTACATCAGACTTCTTCCGCAAACGGCGAAACGCTTTGACTCGGTGAGTTTCGCGGCATTCCGACTTCGATGCCCCGGTTGCCGAAATTCAGTTGCCTTTGAATTTCGGGTGATCCCTCTTGAGCATGTATGCTTCTGCTACTTGTTCTACATCAGACTTCTTCCGCAAACGGCGAAACGCTTTGACTCGGTGAGTTTCGCGGCATTCCGACTTCGATGCCCCGGTTGCCGAAATTCAGTTGCCTTTGAATTTCGGGTGATCCCTCTTGAGCATGTATGCTTCTGCTACTTGTTCTACATCAGACTTCTTCCGCAAACGGCGAAACGCTTTGACTCGGTGAGTTTCGCGGCATTCCGACTTCGATGCCCCGGTTGCCGAAATTCAGTTGCCTTTGAATTTCGGGTGATCCCTCTTGAGCATGTATGCTTCTGCTACTTGTTCTACATCAGACTTCTTCCGCAAACGGCGAAACGCTTTGACTCGGTGAGTTTCGCGGCATTCCGACTTCGATGCCCCGGTTGCCGAAATTCAGTTGCCTTTGAATTTCGGGTGATCCCTCTTGAGCATGTATGCTTCTGCTACTTGTTCTACATCAGACTTCTTCCGCAAACGGCGAAACGCTTTGACTCGGTGAGTTTCGCGGCATTCCGACTTCGATGCCCCGGTTGCCGAAATTCAGTTGCCTTTGAATTTCGGGTGATCCCTCTTGAGCATGTATGCTTCTGCTACTTGTTCTACATCAGACTTCTTCCGCAAACGGCGAAACGCTTTGACTCGGTGAGTTTCGCGGCATTCCGACTTCGATGCCCCGGTTGCCGAAATTCAGTTGCCTTTGAATTTCGGGTGATCCCTCTTGAGCATGTATGCTTCTGCTACTTGTTCTACATCAGACTTCTTCCGCAAACGGCGAAACGCTTTGACTCGGTGAGTTTCGCGGCATTCCGACTTCGATGCCCCGGTTGCCGAAATTCAGTTGCCTTTGAATTTCGGGTGATCCCTCTTGAGCATGTATGCTTCTGCTACTTGTTCTACATCAGACTTCTTCCGCAAACGGCGAAACGCTTTGACTCGGTGAGTTTCGCGGCATTCCGACTTCGATGCCCCGGTTGCCGAAATTCAGTTGCCTTTGAATTTCGGGTGATCCCTCTTGAGCATGTATGCTTCTGCTACTTGTTCTACATCAGACTTCTTCCGCAAACGGCGAAACGCTTTGACTCGGTGAGTTTCGCGGCATTCCGACTTCGATGCCCCGGTTGCCGAAATTCAGTTGCCTTTGAATTTCGGGTGATCCCTCTTGAGCATGTATGCTTCTGCTACTTGTTCTACATCAGACTTCTTCCGCAAACGGCGAAACGCTTTGACTCGGTGAGTTTCGCGGCATTCCGACTTCGATGCCCCGGTTGCCGAAATTCAGTTGCCTTTGAATTTCGGGTGATCCCTCTTGAGCATGTATGCTTCTGCTACTTGTTCTACATCAGACTTCTTCCGCAAACGGCGAAACGCTTTGACTCGGTGAGTTTCGCGGCATTCCGACTTCGATGCCCCGGTTGCCGAAATTCAGTTGCCTTTGAATTTCGGGTGATCCCTCTTGAGCATGTATGCTTCTGCTACTTGTTCTACATCAGACTTCTTCCGCAAACGGCGAAACGCTTTGACTCGGTGAGTTTCGCGGCATTCCGACTTCGATGCCCCGGTTGCCGAAATTCAGTTGCCTTTGAATTTCGGGTGATCCCTCTTGAGCATGTATGCTTCTGCTACTTGTTCTACATCAGACTTCTTCCGCAAACGGCGAAACGCTTTGACTCGGTGAGTTTCGCGGCATTCCGACTTCGATGCCCCGGTTGCCGAAATTCAGTTGCCTTTGAATTTCGGGTGATCCCTCTTGAGCATGTATGCTTCTGCTACTTGTTCTACATCAGACTTCTTCCGCAAACGGCGAAACGCTTTGACTCGGTGAGTTTCGCGGCATTCCGACTTCGATGCCCCGGTTGCCGAAATTCAGTTGCCTTTGAATTTCGGGTGATCCCTCTTGAGCATGTATGCTTCTGCTACTTGTTCTACATCAGACTTCTTCCGCAAACGGCGAAACGCTTTGACTCGGTGAGTTTCGCGGCATTCCGACTTCGATGCCCCGGTTGCCGAAATTCAGTTGCCTTTGAATTTCGGGTGATCCCTCTTGAGCATGTATGCTTCTGCTACTTGTTCTACATCAGACTTCTTCCGCAAACGGCGAAACGCTTTGACTCGGTGAGTTTCGCGGCATTCCGACTTCGATGCCCCGGTTGCCGAAATTCAGTTGCCTTTGAATTTCGGGTGATCCCTCTTGAGCATGTATGCTTCTGCTACTTGTTCTACATCAGACTTCTTCCGCAAACGGCGAAACGCTTTGACTCGGTGAGTTTCGCGGCATTCCGACTTCGATGCCCCGGTTGCCGAAATTCAGTTGCCTTTGAATTTCGGGTGATCCCTCTTGAGCATGTATGCTTCTGCTACTTGTTCTACATCAGACTTCTTCCGCAAACGGCGAAACGCTTTGACTCGGTGAGTTTCGCGGCATTCCGACTTCGATGCCCCGGTTGCCGAAATTCAGTTGCCTTTGAATTTCGGGTGATCCCTCTTGAGCATGTATGCTTCTGCTACTTGTTCTACATCAGACTTCTTCCGCAAACGGCGAAACGCTTTGACTCGGTGAGTTTCGCGGCATTCCGACTTCGATGCCCCGGTTGCCGAAATTCAGTTGCCTTTGAATTTCGGGTGATCCCTCTTGAGCATGTATGCTTCTGCTACTTGTTCTACATCAGACTTCTTCCGCAAACGGCGAAACGCTTTGACTCGGTGAGTTTCGCGGCATTCCGACTTCGATGCCCCGGTTGCCGAAATTCAGTTGCCTTTGAATTTCGGGTGATCCCTCTTGAGCATGTATGCTTCTGCTACTTGTTCTACATCAGACTTCTTCCGCAAACGGCGAAACGCTTTGACTCGGTGAGTTTCGCGGCATTCCGACTTCGATGCCCCGGTTGCCGAAATTCAGTTGCCTTTGAATTTCGGGTGATCCCTCTTGAGCATGTATGCTTCTGCTACTTGTTCTACATCAGACTTCTTCCGCAAACGGCGAAACGCTTTGACTCGGTGAGTTTCGCGGCATTCCGACTTCGATGCCCCGGTTGCCGAAATTCAGTTGCCTTTGAATTTCGGGTGATCCCTCTTGAGCATGTATGCTTCTGCTACTTGTTCTACATCAGACTTCTTCCGCAAACGGCGAAACGCTTTGACTCGGTGAGTTTCGCGGCATTCCGACTTCGATGCCCCGGTTGCCGAAATTCAGTTGCCTTTGAATTTCGGGTGATCCCTCTTGAGCATGTATGCTTCTGCTACTTGTTCTACATCAGACTTCTTCCGCAAACGGCGAAACGCTTTGACTCGGTGAGTTTCGCGGCATTCCGACTTCGATGCCCGGTTGCCGAAATTCAGTTGCCTTTGAATTTCGGGTGATCCCTCTTGAGCATGTATGCTTCTGCTACTTGTTCTACATCAGACTTCTTCCGCAAACGGCGAAACGCTTTGACTCGGTGAGTTTCGCGGCATTCCGACTTCGATGCCCCGGTTGCCGAAATTCAGTTGCCTTTGAATTTCGGGTGATCCCTCTTGAGCATGTATGCTTCTGCTACTTGTTCTACATCAGACTTCTTCCGCAAACGGCGAAACGCTTTGACTCGGTGAGTTTCGCGGCATTCCGACTTCGATGCCCCGGTTGCCGAAATTCAGTTGCCTTTGAATTTCGGGTGATCCCTCTTGAGCATGTATGCTTCTGCTACTTGTTCTACATCAGACTTCTTCCGCAAACGGCGAAACGCTTTGACTCGGTGAGTTTCGCGGCATTCCGACTTCGATGCCCCGGTTGCCGAAATTCAGTTGCCTTTGAATTTCGGGTGATCCCTCTTGAGCATGTATGCTTCTGCTACTTGTTCTACATCAGACTTCTTCCGCAAACGGCGAAACGCTTTGACTCGGTGAGTTTCGCGGCATTCCGACTTCGATGCCCCGGTTGCCGAAATTCAGTTGCCTTTGAATTTCGGGTGATCCCTCTTGAGCATGTATGCTTCTGCTACTTGTTCTACATCAGACTTCTTCCGCAAACGGCGAAACGCTTTGACTCGGTGAGTTTCGCGGCATTCCGACTTCGATGCCCCGGTTGCCGAAATTCAGTTGCCTTTGAATTTCGGGTGATCCCTCTTGAGCATGTATGCTTCTGCTACTTGTTCTACATCAGACTTCTTCCTCCGCAAACGGCGAAACGCTTTGACTCGGTGAGTTTCGCGGCATT